>PVMI01021440.1:0-20922 GCA_008528875.1 Aulacorthum solani
TTTTTTTATAAATTTGATTTGCGTTTATAGGTTATGTAAAAGGTAATTTTTTTTGCGCTTATGGGTTGCGTTTGGGTCGTATTTTGCGCTTATGGGCTACAGCCGCCTACCGCATTATAAACGTGTGATACCGTTTCTTGCGTAGGTAGGTAAAATACTTAAAGTAGAGGTCTATATTTCAATATTTGTAAATATTTTTAAAGTGGGAACATTATAATTTCTTTTAGATTATTATCGTTTTATTTTACCTTCGTCCCCTTATATAATCTTTAGGTATTAGGTACATTAGGACTTATAATATTGTGTTCATGCAGATATTACTATTCATTACACAATTATACCTACAACCTATGTACTATAAATAAATGTAAATTTTAAATCGTCAGTAGGTATTGATAATCAATAAGAATGACAAATAATTACTAGGTACCCAAATCGTATAGAATGTTTTTATTAATATTAAATTTAATTTTGTGGCTTTTGACATAAACAATTTACTATTTTAAGATACTCATAACTCGTTTTAAATTCAAAGTATAAAAAAAGCTCAACGAGGTTCACTAAATAATAATCTTATTTCTAAATTTGATAATAGGTCAATTGGCTCCAATATTAATCATAATAGAATTAAATTGTTTATCCAGAACGTACAATTGCTATTGTAAGACGGAGCAACACATGCGGGTGTGGCGTTCTCTTAACAAGTTGTGTTAACCATAATATTTATTTATTTATTTATTTATTTCACACTGAGTAAACTTAATTTACAAAAAAAAAAATTACTGCAGCAAAACGTGTGTTACATATGAGTATACTAAATTAAGTCAGAGTAACAATTATTATATAAATAATTATAAAATATTTCAAAAAATATTTAAAAATAATTCACATATTGGTTTAATAATCAACAACATTAAACAGCCTATTTTTAAATAATATTCAAAATGTATAACCCTATCGATACATCGATAAAAATATGTTTTTCTCCTTGCAACTTTTAAAGTTAATATGTACACAGGATTCCTAAACACCACCATAAATTGGTATGCGTTTAATAATTACAATTAAATAAACAAACAACAATACTCTAAGATTATAACATGAAGTAGAAATGTCGAATAAAGTAGGCATGAATGGATTATTGTATACGGACGACCATGAAAATGTTTGTTCATATTATGAAATTTGTAAGGTGGTGTTAATACCTATATAAATGTTTAAAGTTTAGAGGTTATACATATAAATATATAATAACCCAAAGGCAAATTCCTTACTTATTTTATATCTTCTCTATTATTTTCAGTTCCTAATTTATTATAAATAAAGACATTTGGAATATTTGGGAATAATAAAAAAAACCTATTTCAGCTAATGTGTGTGATTTAAACCATATTATTGATCGATTAAAAGGATGACGGACCACAAAAGTATTTACTTGAATATGTCGTATAATATATATGATAACTGATAAGTATAGGTACCCACGTTTCTTAAAAAACAATATTACCTATATTATTGTTTATTGTATGTACCTATCTGTTTAAAAATATTTAACTGAACTTCAGAAATATGCGTTAATAAAAATAACCTATACATTGTATTATTTTAACTTTGTGTAATAAATGTTTAATAAAAACTTACCCAACGCTGCAAAGCTCGTTATAGTTGAATACTTGAATAAGTTGTATGGACTGCTCTGTACGCTGTCACAGTATCGGCTGTTTGTCTTTTCTAGGGAGTAACTGTATAATATAATAGTATATTAATGCATAGACGCATGTGCAGTAGTGCATATTAATAAATTAGGTATTATTATTATTAGTAGGTACACACTTCACACTAAACAGATATCGTCCTCGGATGACGTCAAGTAAACCTACATATTTTTAACTCTATAGGAAATGCATTTTTATGCCTAATAAATTGCACTTCCAAGGTCACAAATTACCTACACAAATTTGTATTCATTGTAATTAAATACCTGCAGCAGCATGTAACTGTTATTGCATCTTGTCGCTTCACTCTTCAGTTATTCCTCTATTTCAATAGTGCATTGTAATTATTAGCGTTGTTGGGTATACATGTATACATAATATATTATTATTATTATTATTATAAAATAGGTTATACATTTACGTAATTTATCAAAGTAAAAGCATTGATTATAAATACTTAAGTATAGTCGATGATAATAGACAACAGCCAAGATACTGATTTCTAGTTACTATAGTTATAAATAAATAGGTAAATGTAAAATAAATATTTCATAATATGATATTATTATTTTAGAGTAAGCGCTAAGCTGGTTATAAAAATACATACATTTTTAAATCATAATACTGTATTTTAGAACAATTCCTCGATATTATATTGATTTACCTATATAATACTCAATATATATTATGTATAATTGTATAAATTATATTAAATAATCATACTATATAATACCATATTGCAACAAATGCGTTTGTTAAATTTTAGTATAAAATAAACTTATATTATACTGACTAATAATAGTATACACCTACAATGTTTATCGAAATTCATCCATCAATGTCAAACATTGAAGCATGAATCATGTGTAATGGAATATTGTAATCGGAATGTGTATATAATTCTGATGACTGATTGTATATAAGCTTATAACTAAAAAAGAAACACGTAGTTTGACTTGAGTTGTTTAAAATTGTTCGTATCAGTTGTATCATATTCTCAGAAAAAAATCACAATTCAAAAATTGTATACTATAATATTATGCATGTGTATCTGGTATACCTACCTATATAAGGCCGCTATAGCTGTGTTCCTACATACAAGATAAATCCCACGTTTGTAATCGACTGCAGTTACAGATTTTTTTTGTGGGTAGTACCTATATGCAGGTAGGACCTATCACCTATATACATTATAATTCCTATGTACTATATTATGCGTATTACAAAAATAACCATTTGTTCAACAATTATTTATGGTAAACATACAATAGTTCTTTGAAAATAATAAAATAAATTTATGTCACTACAGAACACTGTAAAAACATGGTCCTCTGCAAGTATTCCAAGAAAACAGAATTTAAATAGCCTAATTTAAGTTACTATTCTTGACATAGCTTGTTGAATCACTCTGTATACACATAAGTGATTATATTTAATTTTAACATAGTATTTTTACAAGTACGCCTAAATAGTAGAAGGCGTTGTTCTTGGTAAATTGCAAAACGTGTACGAAACGCCGTTAAAGAGAGGCCAGGAAATTGAGTAATTTCCGTTAGTACGCAAGGTATGTATATATATTTTAGCTATATACTTACATGTAAAAATACACGATATACCGATACCATAGTCCATAGTGTACGTACTGTATTTGGGGCTCTGGGTATGAGATAAATGGAAAAAAACCAATAAATATGTACAAAAAATAAATGTTTTAATAGTAAAAGTAAAAGTATTAATAATTCTATAAATAAAAGTTCATTATAATTTATTCTTTATATAGTGTATGAAAAAATAATTTTAGGTTAGATGAGACTTAATATAGTCTCCCAAATCCACCATCAACCACAGCCTAGTATTTTACAAGTTTGACAATTTGATTGCTCTATTATGATATCCAGATATTGTGACAGAAACCTATAACGTGTTATGTTAATCTAGTTTCCAAAAATATCAGGGCTATGTCTAACAGTCTACAAAAACAAGTATAGGTATCTATACCTATACTTGTTTTTTATTACTCATTTATGAACGAAATAAAAAATATTTACAATACACTACAGTACTACACACATATTTTCTGCATTTTCTGAAATATATATGTACCTATATAGTATATAGAAAAAGTAATTATAGTAATGACTAATAACATATAAGCAATAGGAAATAAGTAATAACTAATAGATAGATATACCATAAATATACGCAAACAGAAGTTCGTGTTGCAACAGAAACCGTGTAGGTTGGTTCAAAAATATTATTTTTTGGTCTAAACAATTAAATGTAGGTAGGTACCTATATTCTACTCCATAATATATGTATGTTGGAGAAGGTAAAATAAAATATTATACTTTCACATCTTGTTTAAGATAGTACAAATAATAAAATTATAAATGTTATAGTACTATGTATGTATTGTATTATATACATAATATAATACATAGGTACCTACGAGTAAATATAACATAATAGGTATTTGTACACAGACATAGAGCTTATAAACTATTCCTAGTACTAGGTATGTTATACATTTATTATTTTTAAACTATATTACAATTTATGTATTAAAATTTGAATAACACTTTTATCAACTTAATTGTAAATGAGAGTAAAAAACGTAGTTTTGTGAGTAAATGTAGTGTAAAGTTATAAAAAATAAATTTTTAATGAGTAAGTATATATTAGATTTTTTTACTCATTTGATTTTTTTAACAACTTATATATTTTAATGTACAAATGTTACATAACATACAGTTGTGCACACAGCACACTGCAGCCGTGACTTGTTCGAATACTAAGAAAATTAAAATCTGTATAAAAAGACCAGTTTTTGTAATATATTCATGACAATAATATTTTATAAACATATTGTGTACAGGGGTCAGTAGATACATATTCTATAATTAGTATTTGTGTACACTTATTCAAATAATAAATATTATATCACAAAATACAAATACATTTTTTAACTGGCTTTCTTTAGCATTATTCTGTTTTCTTTGTTTAAAAAATAAAATGTTTTTTAATCAATTATAAATTAAAATGTGACTAAGTCAAATTTGAAATGTTCACAAAATTCTAAGTTAGTATCTATTAGGTATGACACAAATGCAAATATGAAATGAATAAAACTGTTCGAATGCGTGTTAGTGAAGTTATTGAAATTTGATTTATGTACCTATCTGTTTTATTGATTAAATTAACTTATTATATCGATAATTGTATAGGTATAATATAGGGACATGCTTACGAGGGTGGTTGAGGGTGTCATAACCCCCCTCCTCTTTGGCTTATTTTTTTCATTTATAAAATATATGATAAAAGCAATGATATAACGCAATGGTCTGAGAATATCTAGACAAAAATTCATATTTTCAAAAAATCTGAGCATGCCACTGTAGGTCTGTAGGTATATATATACCCATAGTACCGTACATATAAATAAAATATATTTTAATTTACATTTCACGGATATACAGTAGTACCCTAGTGAAAATATTTTTATTTTTTTTAAACTATAGGAACTATAAGTATAATATTGTATTTTGTTGGACAAATCAAATCCAAGTAAACGATTTAAGTCTCGTGACCTCACTTCATGTGATAATCATAAATATGACTCATGTTAATATAGTACGCATATGTTTAGAAAATAAAACGTAATAATAAAAAATAATTTTTACATAAGGAATAAAACTTCGAAATATTTTATTTATATAGGTATACCATCATAAAACTACTATATTGTAATATAGTACAACGTACTTGACATTATAGATTATAAATATTATTCCTTATGGTGAATGTTAAGGATATTTAATATGAATTCATATAGATTTACCATTGTACTATTGTAGACTGTTTAGTAGCACACAAGTAGAACTTATCATTAAAAAAACAAATAATATTACAGTATTATTTTGTAAGTATTTTTTACCAATGTACCTACATATATTTGTATTTAACCATTTCACTGTTTGTTTTAAATCTCTAACATCTACATAGCTCCTTTCTTCAAATGGTGAAGTCCGTGGATCGTATCGTGGTCTGTATAAAATATAATATGAATACAATTCGAAGCACAAGAGCAGTCAATTGCTACAATAACGGTAAAGCATTACCTATATTATTATAACATTATCAGAGTATTATATCGCTGACGAAGCTTTACGTCTATGCTTTTACCGGATACATGTAACATGTCTATGACATATGTACGGCTTATATTATAATATATTACATTATTATTCAAAACAGGACGTCCTGGACAGATTTAACTGGGCGCGTGATTGTGGGTGTAGACGAGGCTTTATCGTTACACGACAAACGGCTGAAAGGAAATTAATAACGATTTTTAGTCATCACTCGCTTTGTAGGAATTCGAATAGGGGCTATATTATTACTATGCACTTCTTATACCAGCCTCGCGGTGTCTGGATACGAGAGAACGACCGTACATCGCAGGACATTGAACAAAAGTTTCCAACGTGGGTATGCAGGGCATAATGTAATACATTTTCCAGGTAGACCTTAGGTTAGGTACCTCCTTACAAGTTGAACTAGCTCATCGTCCCGGAGCGGTGCCACTGCGAAACGATATATGGCATTATGGTAATGTTGTATTATATTGTAAGAACAATGCCGTGTATGGGAGACTGTGAAAACTGCAGGCCAATTATTGGGGGCGGCACGCAGAGCGTCGGATTGTGCTCGAGGTTGTTGTTTTTGTTGTTGTTTACAATATTACTGCCGTCGTGGGTTGCGATGACGTGCCGTAGGCGATTCGCGGAATCTACGCGGAAAAATCAGCGATCGCCTCGGTCGGAATTAAAAAACACCCGTGTGTATAGAGGCGGGAAAATCAGGTCGTCTGTAGTGAGTGTTAAATTATATTTTTACCAGCTGAAGACGTAAAAACATTAAAGGTTTTCGTCATTCCGCAGTATTATACTGTCTTCGTGCCACAACAACGGCGGACGAGGCTAGCGGGCAAGCGGATCGCCCTGTATAACCGAGTGCGCGCTACGTATATAGCGCACAAAAGAACGTTACTCCTGCTCCCCGCCGCCGCCGTGGTCTACACGAAAAACGGTCCTTTCCCGTGGTATGAAAGAACGCGAGCGTGGCGGGGCGGAGGACACGGTCTGACGGCGAGGAATGCGACCTCGGCGGCGCGTGAGACCGGCGGTTCGCCGCCGCCGTAGCGCCGCGCAATGGCCTCCACTCCGCCGCCACATCTTTCAACGTCGTCTTCGTCCTCCTACTCCTTCTCCTCCTCCTCCGCCACATCGTCGTCATCCTTTACGGCGCACAATAAACGAGCGTCTCGAGTCTCGACCGCGTTTCAAGTGTGCCGACCGTTTCTCACGCGGAGGCCCCACCCTCCCCCCCGGCCCACTACACCGAGAGAGAGATAGAGTGTGCGAGTGTGTGTGAGAGACTGAGACGCACAGACACCACCGTTTCGATAATAATAATATTATGATTCGAATTCCGAGAGATTTTTCAATTTTCACTGGAGTGGAGACTGGGGGGGGGGACAGATAGCGACTGTGCCAGCTCTTTGTTTTTGTGCTTTTTTTTGTTGTATTTTTCGCGCACGAATGCCACACCCACCCGATACTTTGGTTTATATTATACTTCAATGTTCAGTTATCTGACCTAAGCTCACGAAATCATGATAATGTAACATAATGGCCGGCTCTCTATAAATTATCACTGAACTATTTGAACAATAAAAAATTGGAACGAAAATAATGATTGATCTCTGGACCAGCAAGCGAAAAACATCGCGTCACGGCGAATCGACAATAATATGACGTGCCCCCCAAGACCCGAAACGTCCAGTTAGAAAAATGTGAAGTCTTAAAAATTTCTGAGCAGATAAATATTGTTGTCGAGAGAGCTTATAAGTACTGCGTATCTAACTAAGTGGTTAAAAAAAAAATGGTGAAATCAAATTTGAACGGCGGACGTGGGTAATAACATTAACATTATAGCGATGACTAATTAAAACAAACTGGTGTGCGCCATTTCGCATTGGTAATCGAATCCCTCTGTATGCACTGCGTAGAGGCAGACATTGAGACATAGGTAATAATATTATGAACGTAGGTAATTCGAGTCAACACGGAAAGTAAGAAAAGGAGGGGAAATTAGATTGCGCAAATATATGGATTTCTTTTATTGTGATTTTACGACGTGTGGCTAGATGAGGTGTATGATTTTGCGTTTTTCTTGTACATAATATTACATAGGAATTTGAAACGAACTCATCATTCGCTCTAGTCTCAACTCACCACTTAGGCGGCGGTCACATAGACACTTGATGTGTTTTTTCTTTTTTTTTTAATGTTATCGTATGTCCTTAAAAATGTTGTGTGTAAAGATTATTATCGCCGTTTCGGTTTAACGAATCTTCGTCATTTTAGACCCGTGTCAGGTCTGGATATAAAAATATAGGTAGCATACCAGACGATATCGGATATCTTACATTCTGATGAAAATTAAAACCTGTAGACAGTCGACGTTATGGAGTATGGACACAAAAACACTCATTTTTATGATGGTTCAATATTCTCGATTACAATTAAAAATATACAAACACCATGTTGTGTTCTACAATCACACATTTACACTGATTTAGGCAGTGATAAAATATTTCAAATAATTTTATTTTTTTGTTATACTTTTATAAGTACATTTTATAGTTTAAACATATAAAAATTAATGTTCTGAAAGTAAAATGTTATAGATCAAGAGGCACAAGTTTGAGATCTGAGGAGGGAGGACAAAAATTCCCAATTTAAACATTGATTTTTTTATTTTACATATAAATATTATTTTATTAAGTAAAGTTGCTCGTAATAGGTTTGAAAATGCTATTTAACTATCTAAATCCTAGGCATGTACAGTAATTAACTGTCGTAGCTTGAAAATCATTTCAAGCATTTTCTGTAGTTACTGGACATAAATAATGAACAAAATATTAGGGGGAAAACAGTGGGTCCTTTAATCACCATTAAACTCATTAAATATAATTAAAAATAAATTAGATAGTAGGTAAGAGGAATTTCTATATTTGTAGATTTATGTCTTAAGATATTCATAGTGAGATTAAATTAACACAAATAATAATATACCAGCTACTTATATTATGTTGTAGTTATAGTACCTAAATGCATATTGATATATTGTGCAGGTATTATATTTAATTGTTCAGTGTCTGTAACCGAGTCTTAGGAGTTATTTTTGAAGAGCGTATTCCATACACGATTAAAGATATAATACAATATCTATATATATCTTTAACTATGGTTTCATATAATAATATTCATTGGATTTACAAAATAAACCTTTAAGTGGAGTAATATATACAGCATTCCTGATATCATAAAGTGAAAACACTGTTACACACATATTATATGTATTAGGTTTCTGTTAAGTATTTAAGTAAATTCATTAATAGCCAATACAAAAATTATAATCTAATAACCGTTAAAAAGTGTTTTTTTCTAGCTTTTCAAAGAAAATAATAGAATGAACAAAAAAAATTACAATTTTACATTTTACAAGTTTTTTCAATAACTGATTAATATTTATTAAAAAAAATTACTGGTATCATATTAAAGTTTTAATATAATAATCATGACAATATTCACATCTTAAGTTATTTTATAATTTGAACATCAAGTCATAACAAATCAAACTTCAAAAATATATTCGTTTCAGCACTGACTTATTTTTGGAATACTTTAAATAATTTTTACTATAGAGACTAGAAGTTACAACAAAATTTTAACAGCCTAAGCTGTGATCTTCATAAATGAGTCAGCTGTGTATTGTTTGAATCTATTTATTTAACAGATTGCTGTTTCTTTTACATATGATTGGAAAATTAAATAAAAACTAAAAAAATAATGATTGCAACTTTAAAAGAATTAAATACAATAAAGATAATATTAAACAATTAAAATTGATCACTATGTACAAACTATCACATGATTAACTTTATTAAGTTTTAATGACTCAAAATTGTAATTATAATACTTTTACCATAATGATATAATTTACACCATCAAAAAATTTACTATTAGTATTTATTTAAAGTAAAAGTAATTTCTTCTTTACATTCTGCATAACATTATCTGTAATTTAGCACTCAAAGTTTTTGATAAAAGTATTTGAAATGTAAGCTATACAGGTAACCTACTTATCATATACATTACACAAAATATAAAAATAATGGTCTAAAGTTTAAGAATGAGTACAAATTAAACAAAATATGGAATATATAGAACTATTTTGAATTTAATTTTCATATTATTCAAGAAAAAACAATACATTTTTCTACCTAAATTGAAATATTTCAATAGAATAAAAATTATCTATTAACTATGATTTAAAATATAGCAATATTGACAATCACACAAAACATTAATATATTTTAAATTTCCAATTTTTTCTTTTAGTAAATGTTAACATTAAATATATATATATATATATGTATATATATAGCAACAGGCAATCTATACATCAAATTTGTTAAGTATTTATATGTCCAACAAATGTGAATTAAGTGCAAAGTAAAAATTTGTAAATATAATGTCAATCATTAAGAAAGGAATGTACGAACAGTAGCCTTGATGGTCTGTCGACATAATGGGCAGTCAGGTAGACTAGAAGCACAAGTGATGCATGCAACTAAATGAGCACAAGGTAACATAACAACACCCAATTCTTGATCTAGACAAATTTTACAAAGGCGGGCTTCCTTCAAACGACGGTTTTCTTCTTCTAAATCTAAAATAAAATAGTACATGTTAATGAGAATTATGAATCTTTTAAACATTATATTAATAGGTTATTTTTATCTAAATTAAAATGTATGACTAAACATGGGAAATGCAGAGAGAATTTTACTACCAACATGTTTGTGAAACACTGTCTTATTATGAAATTTATTTGAGATAGACTTTATTACATGCTAACATAATATTTTTTGTCACGTCTGCATCAAAAGTTTTAAAAAAAGATTGTGAACTAAATAATAACTAATAATTAATTTGTGGAATGCAAACAAAAAAAATCATAGCAATAATTAAATAAATATTTATTAAAAAGGATCTTCCTTTTGCGTTTATAGTAGAATTAAATACTTTATGGTTTTAAAGTACATTAAGTTCTGAGAACGGAAGACTATACTCTAATCCGAATAAGGTTTTAAACTGCTTAGCGGTTCGAGTATGTGTAGTCTCCATGGTGAGCTGCTGACGGCTAGCCAATCATTGGGGGCCCTACCATTCCGAGGGTGCGCAGTTTTTCAAACTTATTTGGAATAGAGTATAACAGGGAACAATAGTATTAATGAGTTCCTTATTTTGATAAATATTATGTAACAGGCTTTTGATTTTTTTTACAAGCTTGATTTATAAAAAAACGAAATGGAACAGTGTATAGTCATACAAAATTATTTAGAATGCTTTTGATTTTGTTAAAAACTAATAATGACATTATTTTATAAATTTAAGAATTATAAGGTAAAATAAATTGATGATTAAAAAAGGCAAACTGTTGTAATTTATAACCCACAAAAACATAATAATTTTTTTATATGATTGTAATTATTTTGTTATTCTTAACTTAATATTAAAATCATAAAAATCATACTTATTTATGACTTAATTTCAGGCACTGTTTGATCATATAATAATGGTGAACAGTAATAATAACCATGATAGCATTTATCAATATAATGATTCGTATTAAGCAAACTAAGGTATTAATGCCACTAAGGTTATTAGTCCTTTAGTTGACAATAGTGGTTACAAATATAAATTTGATACATTTATTGAATAAAAAAAAAAAATACCTGAATGAGATAATTTAATGCCCCCAGATTCATCACTTGGTACATTAGCTTCTTCTAAAATTAACACAAAGTTAAATGATAAAAAAAATTAATAACTGACCAAAACAGTGAGTAAATGCGTGATACACAATTAATGCAGTCAAAAATCATTCATTATATCATGAAAATAATTTTAATACCTTTAATTGTAGTATCATTAGATTGACTGGAATGAACACTGTCAGCTACAAACGCAGATTCATTTGTATCAAGAGTATCACTTTCATTTTGACTATTTGTTATATTTTGATCTTGAGGTTCAGATACTGACTCATCTTCTAAATCGCTTTGTAACACAAAATTACTATCTCTGTAAAAATGAAATAAAGTTTAATAAAATTTAAATCATACTAATTAGCTAACTTACTCATCGCTTTCATTAGAGTCACTAGATTCTTCAGACAATAATGCATTAGAAAGATGCTGAGTAATACCTATTCTGTCCATTGGTCCTTCTCTCTGAATAATTTGTTCTAGAGTCGATGAATCTCTAAAATGTAATTTTTTTTTTAAATATATACTTATTTTAATTCTTAGATATTTGTTTTGATAAATACCCATCAGAAAAAAATGAACTTTGATCTTGATTTAAAACCTGTTGCATAAAATTATCCATTGAACGAAAAGGTGTACCAATATCTTGCAGATTACTACGAATTGCTTGTCGAATCTGAGATGGTTGCAAGCCCAACTCTAATGCCATCTGTAATATTTTTGATTCTTATTTTAAATAAATGCCCTACGTGTAGACACATAAAAAAATAAAAGTAATCTTATATCTTACAAGTGCAGGAGGTAACAGCATAAGATCGCTAATTTGACGATCAGTGGTCTCATTAGTTCTAGTTGAAGAACTCATATTATATGGTGAAATGTTATCTGTTTGGTGTATACTAACCACTTGGCCCTATGAAAAATAAAACGTTAAGTGTAAGATTGTTCTAGTACTTTTATAATATAATAATATAAGTGTTGTACCAAAAGTATTTGGTATATTATTTAAAATGTTATATATATAAAAAAATGTGTGTACTCTTTAAAAATGAATTAATAATTATTCCTGGAATTTATTTGACAAAAAAAATCAAATAAAAAAAAAAAGGTTTTTGAAAATATATATTTATTTTTTTTAGATAATTTGAAGTCTAATTTTTTAAATGACAATATACATTTTTAATTTATTATTCTAAAGCAAAATATTTTATGGAGTATTCACTATTTAAAAACCTAATTTCAAAAGATAAGACTAGTTTAGTAATTACTTATTAATAAGCACAACTCTGATTGAATTTGCTAATTATTATAGCATACAGAATATAAAAATAATTGAGCAAACTTTAAATTTGTGTTATGCAAAAGTATTCAAAATAAATTTCATATCAAGCATTTGAATTTTTAACTTTAGTTTTGCACATTTGTGCTTAAAATCAAATTTTTTTGTTTCATAAATCATAGTTGAATAAGGAAATGTCCATAAAAACATATTTTGAAAATGACTTTATACATACTTGTTTTTTGGGTAATTTTAAAAAATTTAATGATTTGAAGATTAAATCAATAGAAGTTTCAAGATTATTTGTTAATTCGATTAATTTCTTTGTAACAATTATAATATATTAATATGTAATAAGTAATAACCAATAATACATTATAATTACTATGAATAAAACGTATTTTTGTAGTAGTTATTTTCAATCTTTTTAGTGCAATGATGTGAATTACTGGAAATAACTTACTTAGCATTAAAGATTTGAACAAGAGAAATGAAGTAATACAAAGATACATTGCAAAACGTTTGTACATTACTCTACTCATCTAAACTTAAAATGTTTGTAACTTACAACCTAAATAACTACTTGTTTATAATTCGATTTTGATACCTAAAAATCATCCAAAAAATATTCTTCTTCAGAATATGAAACAAAAAATGTATGATATAATTAATAAAAAAAACGTGACAGAAATTTGATTTTTGTAATGACTTCTAATTATGTACAAAAATAATTTCAAAAACTAATGCTTTTGAAATAATCAGTGTTTTACGTTAAGTGAATTAATGCTTTTCAACTACNNAGTAAATACACCATACAAATTTGGATTACGACATACCTCTGTTGAATCATCAGGCCTAGGTCTACTTAAAAGAGCATTAAATCTTTCCACCAAACTTCCATCTAAGAATTTTTCTCCTTTTACTAAATTTAAAAAGCCACAGTTTGGAAACCATTTTGCATGTTCAACCCATGAATTATCAGCTACCTCCCAATTTTGAAGACCTCCATCACAGTAATAACAGCGAACTTCATCATTACTACCTGTAATAATTAATTTTACATCCATTCATTAAATAGGTAGGGCAAATTAAACTTTTTAAATATTAAAGGTTGATGTACAAAAATATTAAAATATTTGATATTTTTGCAAATACATTTTGATGTAATTGATATAAGTTTAAAAACAAGTCATTACTAAATGAAAAAAAGATAAATAATTTGTACCAGTGAAAAAAAATCCAGCAGTAGCTAAGTCTTCAGGTTTTTGTGATTCATTATTCCAACCTCTGAAGGAGTTCAATCGAGCACTGAATGAATTATACTTTAAATGAAAAGCTACTCTATGTGCTCTTACACCCAAACCTTGAATATCAATTGGTTCACCTATTTTGTGAAAATATAAATCAATTAATTATATAATTTATGGTAAGAAAGGTGTAAATTTAAAAAGAATATAAATTTATGTATTTAAATAAACACCTGTATCAATATTTATTAGTTGTAAGTATTAACAGAATATGTGTATATATATTTTCCTTAAAACGATCAATAATTCATAGTAACAATAATTGAATCAACATTATAATTTGAAAACAACAAGTTATTGTTTGATAATTTTTGATTTGATTTTCAAGTTTAATTGAAAGTTAATTAAATAATATTAATTGTTTTACCCACTTCTTTATTATAAATAATAAACATTATTGTACAATTAAAATTAGTATTTTATCATGGACTTGATAAAAATCATATTGTTTCATCACTAAACTGAACCAAACTAAAAACTGACCAGTTTCCTTATGATTTTCAACGAATTCTCCTCTTAACTGAATTCCTTCAATGATAGGTATATTTCCACAGTCTTGACTAAGGATAAAGCTACAGTCAGGATTGTGACGCTTATGTTCATCGACAGCATTGTCACCAAATTCCCAGTGACAAATACAAATATTACAAAAAGCACATTTAACCTAAAATGAATAAAGAAAATATATAACATTATAGAATTAGAATTTAACAATCTATAAAAATATGGCTGTATAGCCTGTACAATATTATAAATAGTTAAAAATCATAATTACTTTATCGGTTTGTTTGGTGTAATAGAATCCAGCAGCTGCTAAACTTTTTGGACTAATGATAAATGATACTGGCCAACCAGCAAATGTACTTAATCTATTGCTTTCATTTTTCAAATCAATGGACTGTGGCGATTCCATTAGTGTGAATAAATCTGTAAGGAACATATGCATTTTAAATTATTTAATTCAACTTAAGACTTCAGTTTTACACTGAACAACAGTCTTTTGAAGGGTGCAGCAAAGGAGTAAAAGAATATGTAAAATGTATAATTTTGTTATGATGACTGAATTAGACAGAAGATAAAAATAAATTATAGAATTGTATACTTTAAATATTAATTATTATGACCAACTATTAATAGATATCTGACAAAAAAATACGGGTATATTGTATATGTATATATTATGTATAAAAATAATATCATTCCTACTATACTTGTGCCATAACTTATAGAGATAAAACTATGTACAGTCCATATAGGTGAAAATAAAATATATGTTAGGATCAGTTAAAATGACCTTTTACAATAATATAAACTTACGTTAACAATTTAACAATTTATTTTTATTTGGTTTGATTCTGCTAGATCTGACGCATTTCATTCGTTTTTTTTTTAACAAAGAACAAAACCTTATTAATTAGCATATAATATACATATAATTGATATCACAGGAACTTGAAAGAATTAAATATTTATTAATATGATTATTGATTACTGTTAAGAAAAATATTATGCGCAGAAACTCCTGTAATTATTTAAATAATTACCAATGAAAGTTACCACATACTTTGTTGATATAGTCTATGATAAATGATTTGTTGTTGTAGCCAATTCTCCACTCCACTGTCATCAGTAAGTTGTTGAAGCCTGAAGCCTGTAGGTTGAACAAATCGATAAGAATTGATAATCATAATATATAATTTGTTATCATAAGTTACCGTGGTTGTGATAGCAATAACCAAGATGGGTAAAAGAAGTTGGCTATATCACAGAACAGATTTCACCTATATTCTTAATTCTTATTATTCGCAATTCTGTGGCTGTATTGTTGGAATTTGGAATTATCTTTAAGTGAAAAATCCACAGTTCTATAACTATATAGTATGTATTATATCTGTGGAAAAATCGCTCGTCGGGCACACAGAATTAACATATAATATTATGTGTATCAGTGGCGTAGACAGAGGAAGGAGGCTGTAGCCTCTAAATTTAAAAATTATTTCTATGGTCTGTATGAAAGTTATTGCAATTACAAAGTTGTATTATAGCCATAGGTGTAGGAACAACAACCTAAAATAAACTCTCAGCATCAGTCCTTTAACCTTATGTAAGACCCTAGTTAAACCAACTCTGTGTAAACATATTATCAGCCCCCCCAAAGAAAATCCTGGCTATGCTTCTGATGTATATATAATAGTATAATCAGGTATTAAGGCTATAATATTATGTTAGTTAGTTAAAAAAACAAACCTTTTGTGCTTACTACAAGATCTGTAGAGTACTAGAGTCGGTAATTGGTATGTTAATATTTTGGTGCCTATTAAAATATAGAAAAAAAACTGAGAAGAGAAAACAGGATTACCAGTGTGGTTTATTTGTTACCTTTTAATTGCCTATTTTACCTTTTACCATTTTATATAGTAGGTCAATGTACTCTAATCATCAAAATTAACGAAGCTCAACACGAACTGCTGAATGTAAATTAATTGGTTTAATATAATATTATGTAATTATGAGCTTGTAAGACTGAGATAACTCTTGATGGTGTAGACGTACAGGTTAGGTTAGGTTAGGTTAGCTTAGGCTGTGTAGCCGTGTAGGTATGTGCATTGTTGGTCCTCACTCCACTCATGAGTGTTTATTAGTAGGTAACTACTATAGTACTATTACTATACATACTTACATGGCTACATACAAGTTACAATTTGATAAAGGCATATAGTCTTGTAGTCTATAGTCTATATAGTCTATAAAATGGCCTTTTTATTACCACTTAACAAACACAAGTTATATATATAGTTACCTATATGGTTATATAATATGTGACTGGGAAAATTAATAGAGGTAGGATCATCTATAAATCTTTAAATGTATTCAGTGTACACTGCTGTATACCTAATAATTAATTACCTATGTTATTATTTTTTTTATATGTGTCTGCAATATTTAAACTAACTGGATAACTACAATAGTCTATTGCCAGGTTGCATGAAAAATTTATTGATTTAAGGGTCCAATAAAATGTAATGGGGCAATCATGGGCAACTTAATCATGTCTAAGGGACCATTAGCTCACTATTGATTCATTAAACGTTTATAGTGATTGTTCATGCAACCCGGTATTTGTTATATTGTTCATAGTTTAACTCATTGGGCTATGAAGTATGGATGTGTGTTTGCAATTTACATTTTATATATTAGTACCTATATTACTATAATATGTACCTAGTTTAAATGTATAATATGACGTGTCAGTAATAACCGATAGCTCGCATATTATAGTCGCACAACAAACATGTACCTATTGGTTGACAACCGACAGGTGTCTGTTTTAATGTATTTTCAAATTTGCTATTTAGACGGTTGAACACTATTATTATTTGACGGTTTTCATGAAATTGAAACAAAAAAATAATGTAATGATAGGAGAGCATAAACGTAGTACTATGTTAGACATGTTTATAGTTTATTGTATTGTAAACCTATATATTGAATAAATAATTAAATAGATTTAACTAACCCATTGTATGACCTATACGTGACTATTTTGTTATAATGCAATAATGTAATATCTATATTCTATAAATATTTGAATTCTGAATTTTTTTATTGACCTTAATCTCGGCAATTTAGGTCATAAACTGTTTTTAGGGAGGGGGGTGGTTAGTTTAAACACATCAAATATATAAATTATTATTATTATACTATAATTATATTAGCCTCGATAATAGCTATATTAATTAAATTTGCAAGTCAAACAAACTTTAGGTACTCAGTTCAGTCGCATAGCTAGGTGAGGAGGAGGCGAGGAGGGTATACTTGATCCCCTCCTGATTGCCTTTTACTTACTATATATAGGTTTATTATAACAGCTCAATATCATTGATTTTTTATGTGTACACTATTATATGTATATATGAAAATATTAATGTATAAAGTATAAATAGAATGTACATATACCCACCATCGATAGATCCTGTATACGCCACTGACTCAGTTGTAGCTATACGCATAATGCACGTACGAGGTACATATAGGTATAGTATATTTTTATATTGCCATATAGGTACAGAGCTATATCGTTATTTCAATCGTCGTCAGGACTAAAATTTAAAAAAATACCTTTTTTACGTTTTTGTGTAAATGTTATTCAATTTTATTCTTTAAAGTTATTATACGTTGGAACGTTTTTGATTTTTTCCGTTTAAGGTTGTACTACATTTTTAAAAGCTATAATTTAAAAAATAAAATATTAGATTAACATTTTTTTTCAACAAATTCAATTTTTATTTGTACCATAATTATCCACACTGTTATGTATAAGAATTATGAAATTAGAAGAATTTTTGGCCAGGTTAAATTAATTTCAATCATCCTAGAGTATTCTTAATTTGAGTTTAAATATTTGTTATATTATACTGTAACCAATTATTTTCGTTTATTTTATTTTCATTTACTTCCGTTATAAGTTTATAACATTATTTACAACGTTTTAAAGCCCTGTCGCTGCTCATATTTATTTACTACAAGTATTAAAGTACATAATAATTAATAATTTAATGTAATATATTATTATATTCTTTGTATCATCAATACACAAATTTATTTTAAGCTTATGCAGAGGGATTGCTGATTATCATTGTTTTTAAGAATTTATAAGTTGTAATAGATAAAAATCGTACAGCCGTACTTGCTTCAATACCTGTCATTGGGTATGATAAAAATACACGATAAAATAATATTACCAACTTCAATTTAAGACATTGATACTTCAATGTTGACAGTTATGTGTTAACCTTCGAACAGCAATGCGATGCTTATCGAAGATAGGTAGGTATATATACTTTCATACTACACTACTCTTAAGTCATTACTGCAGTAACGAGAAACACACGTCACATAATCATTTTGGTTACTAACATTTTATTTGCCCTAATATTATTTTATTAACATTGTTGTTTTGTATAGTATAGCATATCATATACTATATTACTACATTGTAAATAGTTTTATTAAGTTAATTAAAAATTAAAAAGAAAGATTTGATGCAGTAGCGTATACAAGGGGTGTGTTAAGGGTTGTTTATAACAAATCCCTTTAAAAAAGAAGCTTTAACGAACAAAAAAATATTTAAGTTTTAACATTTTTTTGAGATATACTAATACAATAAATATTTTAATCATTGCGATGTAAATTAAACGTTCCGCACATATTGTAATGTTCACTTACATAAGTACACAATGAAGTATGAGCTAAAATTAAAATGAATTTTTAGCCAAGAAACTTAAAATGTATCTTAAATTATAACAGTAGTATAACACCTACATAGGATACATATTATAAACCTACCACAATATAATACATTGTATAATAAACATAATATGTTAGGTTATAGGTAGGCATATAAATATTTGCTTGCTTACCAAAAACGTTTTATACTCTTATGGCCATGTTCATATAGTATAGAAAAAAATGTTGAGGTATCTACGAATATCCGTTGTCAGGGCTGGTTTGTGTCTTGAAGTCTAGAAGCATTCATTTTTACCAAACTTCTTATTGTATAATTTTGGGGCGTTAAAAGACTTGTGTGGTGACGATTTATTTAGAGCACCTTAGTTCCTTTATTATTTTTTAGAGCCAATGCGATTTGTAAGTTTAATTACTATATGTATTATTATACATTAAATTATTATGGTTACAAACTGTAAATATAATTATAGTAAAAAATGATTGACAAGAAAAACGCCCTTTTAAAACTAACATAACCATACCGCTCAAATATTTATAGTGATAAATATGTCAACTGCCTTTTTATAAGTGTCATTTACTAATAAAACAGTCTATAGAATATTCTCATAATATGTTAACGTGTTTAAAAATTGTAGTATAATAGTACCTATAGAAGATATTATATTCTATGGCGGTCACGGTATATGCCTTTATAATTCTTAAATTAAAATATCCCATTAAAAAGGGTCTGTTATTTTAAAATGAAATGATTTATTCTTATGTACCTAATACACTAATACAAATATTAAAATACTATACCGACTGCGTATACAATTTATAAGCTACTTACAATTTTTTATATTTAGTTTTTTAGAGCTGTTTGGTTTTATTTTTGATACCTAGTTTTGAAAAATATTCATGAATATCTGTTTTTTTACTGGTAGATGTCTTTATAAGGATATTGATTTTATTTGGAATATTGTTGTCTGTTGATACTTGATATTCAGTATTTAAGTATAATAAATTACGATATTAATACAATAGGTATATGAGTAGGTACCTAATAAAAGACCATACTATTATTATTTGTGGGTAATTGAAAAAGATTTAACTTTAAAATATTAAAATAAACAAGACTTATGGTATTGGAATATTTACATTTATATACTAAATACAATACTATTTTATACATACATTTGTATATACTGGGTACAAGTGTTAATTGAAATATTGCGAATAAGTGAGATGGGGAGGGGGTTGAACTCTCTCCATGGACACTTGAAAAATATATATGTACTTACTACTTACATATAATTTTAATTAATAATGTATATTGATTATATTATAGGTTCTTAAACATAGTTGTGCAAAAATTGAATTTATAATACAGGTATATATTATATGCAAATGTAAATAAGATAATTATTACTTATTGGGTACACTTACAAGTTGCAAGTAATTATACTTTTAAATTGTAATCAAAATTAATATTAT
>PVMI01021441.1:4655-18294 GCA_008528875.1 Aulacorthum solani
AGAACCCCGTTTTGGAATATATTTATATCAGGGATAATTTTTCTGAACAATTTGACTATCAGAAATAAAATTCAAACAAGTAGTTTTTGATTTATTTGACTTTGTGTATTAAGCATTATAGCCTATAGGTAGGTCCATAATAATGGGTTCAGAAAATATGGTATATTATGGTGATTTTAAAATGTTGGCGGTTAATATAAATTCATCGACATTAATAATTTGTAAAAATAGTTCAAGTGTAATAAACACTAGATAAAATATTCAATATCCGGTCTACACTTCCGTAAAGCTACTGTTATGGACTATTTTCCTTACGAAAAACATTTGAATAACTGAAAAACTACTCATTTGAATTTTGAATTAAGTACATCAGCATTTTCAAAAATAATTTCCACTAAATAATGCACAGTGAAAAAGGTGTTTCTCATTTGAAAAAAAAACAAAAGTTTGTACAGCCATACATTTCATGAATTTGAAAATATGGTCTTAAAGTATATTTAAAGATTCCAAAAATTAGGTTTTTAATAACTATAGAAAAAAGGGAGTGAGCATACTTGGTGAATCAAGCTGTGTATCGTGACGCAGGGGACATCACACGGAGGATTAAGTTATCAAGTGTTACATTAAGTCATTTTATTTCTATACTTTTGGAAATAAATCCATCTAATCGCATCATCATTAAAAGGATGTTCAACTTGTAAGTGTTGTATAATGTGACTTCACAACGTAGAATATAGTCAATTTTGTTCAACAGAATCCATAATGTGTTAATGATTTAAATATTATCTAAAACATACTGCAGTTAATTGTTATTTAAATGTTGAAGCTACTAAAACGAATTTTATATCTGTATTTTATTCATAGTTTCACGGATACTAGTCTTATTAATAATTATAGCTTATACGCATAATAATAAAAGTCGCAAAATTGCATGAAAAACACTTAATAACCCAGAAATTATTTGAATACAATCAATGTTGATGAAATTCTGTACAAGTAAATTAATACAAATTATACATATACAATAAAAATGTATAAAATCATACAACTGCATAAAAATGGAAAATAAATCACCTTCCAAATTTCGCTCAAAATAGTACACATTTATATGTTTTGAATAATTTCAAACACCTATTTTTTTTTTTAGTAATGCACGTGTAGTGGATAAATAAAATATCGTCAAAATAAGTACATGAGATAATCTCTAGTAAAATAAGTGAATACATAGTATTTTAAGGGTTTAGTAATTGCGCATTGGCTTTTTGAGTGCTGTAATCAAATGCTTAACTCCATCTATTTGTAGTATTAAGAATTTCGTAACCATCACACATTGATTTAAGCACTAATATTTAAATTGAACGTCACAACTGAAGTATCAGAAATATAATTATATGTTATCGCTAATGCAAGTCAATGTTGTCAATTTTATGTTTATAAATCCTTAAGTCTAGATATTTTTACTATACATGGTTTCATATTTCTATGTACCGATTACAATATGAAGTCACTCTGATGCTTAAATATTTTAATTTTATACAATCATAGTTTGCACGATAGTATATTAATTAATAATTATAATCCTATATTCAATTAAAAAAATATAATATTAGATATCTGGAAAAATGAGTGTATAGGTATTAGGTATCAACTTTATTTTAAAAATAATACTAAACCACTGTAGTCTTATACCACCATCCCTGATACATAAACAACTTAGGAAAAATAAAGCTAACTTACGGTAACCAGTTACGTATCTGTGTAATCTGTGAATTCAATTTCGTTTTGTATGAGAATAGGACCTATTAGGAGGGTAAAATAAACTGAATTAGACAGATTGGATCTCTCTAGTAGTCTAGTCTTTTCTGAATATTAGAGACACCGCCGGGTAGTGTATATTTTCTTGACACGTTCTCTTCTAATATAGGCTCTGTGATGACGTGAGGTCGTTGATAATACTTAATTTTGGTTCGAAGGATCCCACCCTTGAAATTTATACTTGCATTTTTGGAGAACGATTTTAATACCATATCTGTAAATGGGTATTTTTATAATAATATAGCAAATACACTCATCCGTAGTATTTTGGGTTAAAATATTTCGATGAATGACGATGAATTATAAATATTACCCATACTAAATAACACTTACAAATAAGAAGACATCGTAATTTATTATTCATAATATCCGTTGTTTGTTCTTTATAACGTATCACAAAATGTTAGTTAAAAATAATCCATTTTGCATTGTTATTTTTAAAATTAGAGTGAATTGACCTGCTATCAAATTTAAAGGTAATGTTTTGCATTAGTAATACGGATACTGCATATGCGGTTACGATGCGTGACGTCCTTTTTATGCGAAACTAACCAATTTTTATTCTGAAAAAAATAAACTTAGATTATCCTAAATGTATTCAAGGTATTATTATACAATCATAGGTACTGGGTTAAACTACTATAAAAGCCTAACCAGCAAAATGATAATACATAAGTGAATTGAAATTTCAGATTAAATGGGTTGGGATTATTGAAATGCCACCAGGATATCAAAATTATTCCAAAATATGTAATTACCATTGACAATTTAAGCATAATATAATATGGAAAGTACAATTTCGAGATATAGAAGTCGATTAGTATTTTTTATTGCATTTATACTGTTGCGGCATTGTATTGGAATACAAAAAAATAGATAAATTGCCACAAACAACAATAATAATTTATAATAATAATAATATAGGCATCAAGTGGTATAAATGAATAAACTACAGTTTTTAATACTAATAGCAACTACAAGCAAGTAAAACTCAGTGCTATGATAGTGGGTAATGAAATTGAGTAACCAATCTGGTGCTTCCTCATATGTGTGACTGCTTTAATTTCTCCATGAGTAATGAATAATGTCAATGACTGTTTATATATAAAATAATAATACAATGCATTTTCTTTTATTATTACCACATATGTTTAAATACCATACATATTTGATATAGCATTGAGTATAAATTGAAAACAAACTAAATTTATTTATTTTAAGCAATTATATTTTTTTTCAATTAAAAAAAATAATTATTTATTTTTATATAAGTTATATATAATTAATATAAAATATATATCTTATACAGGGTATTCAAAATTGCGTGTTGACAAAAATTAAATGGATGACTTTTGTTCTCTGAGCTATCTTCTTTCTATCTTACGAACTTTGGAAGATACTGAATATAATTTTGGCAACATAATTTGTGTTTAAAATGTTATTAAATTATTATAGTTTAAAGCACACCCTCCTTCCCCTCTAGAGTTATTTATGAATAAAAATAATATTTATCATGACAAGACAAGACAAAATCTTAAATATGCCACAAATGTCTTAAGGTGTGAGCGTGTGTGTCCAGCAAATGTTCAAAGGGTTAAACATGTGATTTTATATCTCGTATGGTCGTATTTATGTCAACTTTATATTCGGTTTTTTTTTATTGAAGCTTATGAATATTGTTTTAAAATATTAGTCTACTAAAATAATAAAATAAGTTTCATAACAATAAGTTTATGACTCATTAGCAGGTACATTTTAGATACAAACAAATTTAAAAAAAAACTATAATTATTATTGTTTCTAAAAAATGTATAAGTTTAATTATGATTCATACAGTAATTGGATAAAATGAGAACATTGGATATTGTTCAAAACGTGTAACCTATATGCATTTGAATAATTAAAAATAAAAATAAAAATAAACGGAAAGCAGTTGTTTCAACCGTACTTAAATTTTAATTTAATATTATTCCAAAATATTTAGGTTAATAAAAAAAAATATGCAGCACTCTCATCAACAATAAAACAAAAGTTGGTTAGTAGAAAATTGATTATTTTTCCCTTTTTCATCAATTCAAAACATCGTTGTATGCCTCGCCAACCGTGTTTTGGATGTTCTACTTTGTAGAAAGATGGGAGTGTCCACTAAAGGTAACTCAATTGTAGTCATAAGTATTTTAAATTCAGATGAGAGGAATTTACTGAAATAAGGGTAAATAGCAAACTGCTCGTCCGCTAATCAACTCAACAAACCTTTAAATACTTATTACTAATTTACGGCAATGGGAATTCAATTTATATATAAAAAAATCTTTGTAAACAGTATGCTTCTAAATGTAAAATTAATTAATTTCATTTCAACTTATGTATTTTGTCATCCAAAAATTTAAAAAGTGTACAAATTAAAGTTGTAAAAATAATAAAATATATATGTTTTTATATAAAAATTGTTTTTAATTATTTCAAAAAATATATTCAAGATGATGAGTGTTAATCGGTTTTTTGACCGCAAGTTAAAATAATCAATGCATGTAAACGTATAATATAATATTTTAAAGTTCAGTGTTAACAATAAACTAATTTATTTTAAACAAACTTACCTACCTATCATATACGATGTGAATAAAAAATACAAATAAAATATTAGTTTCGTAGACAATATAAGTTTGTTACTGAACTGAAATAGGATGAAGTCATCCAACCATGTTTTTTTCAGTCTATAGACACAGTATATAGTACCTATACTGTATTTTTTTTATTTGTAAGTTAGAAGTATTCAATTTTCTACTAAACCCTTTAAAAATACATTCTATTCTATGAAATGTAATTACTTTTTTCCAGATTATTTGAAAAACATAGCCGGACAGTATATAAATTGAATTTTAGAATTAATAAACGTATGTAAATTAAAGAAGGTATCATTATTGTTCTTGCTATGGTAAAATTGTATAATACTATAAATATATTAATTTGTAGATTCATCTAATTTTTTTAAAAATTTAAATTGTAATTAGACTTTTGCCTTTTGTATTAAGCCAGCCAACTAACAAAACAAACAAAAATAGTTATTGCATTTGAAATTTGAATAAATACAAATTTGATTAATCTGGATGTATAATTCTTTAAGGCCTATGCTTTTTACTCAAGTGGACGATACTAATTTCAGTTCTACGTCAAACTTTTACTCAGATTTAAGAATTACAATTTTCAAAAAATGTAACGGTAAAACATGTGTTAAAAAAACAAAGAACTATATTAAACAATGTTTTTTGTTCATTCACGAGTATATATTAATTAGAGTTTGAAATTTGTTTTGAATAAAAACTTGAATATACTTTGTAATGGAATACTGTGAATTATAATGATTAGTTTTTTTCAAAAAAACCTTACCTAAGAGCAACTAAATCCAATACCCATTTTAGTATTAGTTAACTGTTATAAAAACTACAATAAGCTATTTATAATTGCAAAATATTATGTTTACTAAGATATGGCATCAGTGTGCCATATCAGAAAGCATTGAAGTGGTATAGAATCATATAAAGGTGGCAGTTCCAAAATCTCGTCTGATACACAACTACCAAAGTCAGTACAATAAAATTAATATTTTAAAAATTTCAAAAATTATTTTAATAATTCAGCACTATTGATAGTTTGAACAGAATATAAAAAATTAAAAAGCATTTATCCTCATATCGTTTATCAAAATTGTTAACAAGCTTATTGTCGTCGACTAAATGATCATTGTTATTGGACCTTTTGATAAATGTAAAAAAAAAAACGTAAACATGTGGCAAACGTGTGACAAACGTCAACCTTGAGTGAGATTTCAAAGTTGATACCAAAGAAGTAAATAGGTTGGGCTTGCTTAATCTATCTAAATCAATGAAATATTTTAGATTAATAAAAGAGTTCACAATCTTGGTAAGGTTAGTTGATATTATTTTCTCAAAATATATCAATCACAATAGGTATTTGTTCACACCATGTTCTCTTAATAAAATTATCGTTATTCTGTGTAACTATGAATTCGATAATTTTACATTTTAATTGTTTAATTATTGCTTTTTGCTTTATTCTATGATGTGATATGCAGCTATAAAATATTCCCAGCAGGTACACCTAATATTTAGTAATAATAGGAGATTTTATCTATCAGCAAGATGGACTTTTGAATCCTTGACCTAAATATTATGCAGTATTATAGCATTGACGTTACACACAATACCTTGACATTTAGTTTAAAATAGATTTTAAATTGTTAAAAAACTTCCATATTGTGCTCTGTTTTTTATTATATTGTTATCAGTTATCAAATTTAAGAATAGACATTCGATTATTTCGTATCATAATTTTTAATGAGTAAAATAATTATTTTAGCTTATAATACTACTCACTAGCTATCTATATTCAATGTGTACCATAAAATGTTTCATATTTTATAATTTTAAATAGTAAACATGAAGTTAAAAAAAAACTTATAATGAATTTTAATATCGAATACCTACAGCAGCGTCAAAAACAGCAAAACAGTCATCAGAAGACTAAAATGGTTGTTAGAATAAAAAATTATGTAAAATTTAGTGGCTTTCTATAGTCTGTACATTTTTTATACGTGGAATGATTTTTAATTAAAAGTTTACAATTTTAAGAAGTTCTCCTTAATAGCTATTTATATAATCAATACTCAAAAAAACAATAATTTATTATATTATATAACTTCCCAATACATTTAAAATGAATTATAGGTGAAAAAAAAATCGACCTTAGAAAAACTGATACATCTGACTTTGTTAGATTATAAAATCAGGATAAGTTAGATTAGATTCTTTCACAGCCGGATTATTTATGAAACTTGCCGACAAAATAAAATTGGTTTTCATTTCTTAGCATTGTATATATGTGCACATATTATATTTATTTTTTAAAGTCAACTGTCTTTCTCCGACTTCCAGTATACTTTTATCTACTATTGTTGATACATTTGAATTTGTCCAATTACATTTTCAGAACAATCTATATGATAAAGTAGATATGAATAAAAAAACAATTTGGATAAACCTGAATTTTCGAATGATATAGTATCAAAAAATGAAAATCTTCTAACAGAAATTAAATTTAAACTATAATTTAAATATGTTTATTTGTATAAATTAATGGTGAAAATAATCAATATTGTCAAATATGAAAACAGTCCATCTATTATTTACAAACTGATTTATACTGACCTTTATTATAACACAACTCTAAAACAGTTTTAATACAGTTCACCAAGCAGCATTGTTTCAAACTAAGTTATAGAGGAATAATAATAATTGCACCCTGCAGTAATATTGGACTTGGTTCATTCGAATTTAAAATAACATTATCTTTAATATAGGTTGTATACAGTAATAACAATTAATGAATTCAAATAGCATTATAATAATATTATTAATCCTTTATATAAATATAAACATGGCAATAATTATAATATTATTAATAATAATAATAACAAAACATTTTCATTCGTACAATTCTGTTCTCAATTCAGCGTCTAAGTAAACGGAAAAAAAATTACTAGAATAATAACTTCTCACATTTTGAACTCAAAAAGGGGACACGTGAAGTATGGTTGCTCCACATAAAAGTTTTTGAATAAATGTGATATTATTGCGATAAAAGTCCATTGTTTTTATCACAGAACCTTTTACACAGCTATGGAAATGGGACCAAGCACCACAGTAAAATACCATTAGGATACAATATATTTATCACCATAACACACACATTTCATCAGTACGTGCAATGACAAAAATAATTCTATTCTTTTCGTACCGTTTTATTGTAGAGCATATAATATAGAAGTAAATAATTTGTTCATACATTTGTCTACAAAAAAGTGTTGAAAACAACTCACTTGAATGCATAAACGTGTAAATAATACATTTAACATCGTGGAATTGTATTTTTATTTAAATAGTTTGTTCATATTAATATATAATTATATATATTATGTAATAATAAATTATCAATAATTATAAAAAATAAATTACCAAAAAAGTATGTACTTTTAGATACAACATATATTATTAATAATATTCAATCATGATTAAATATTATTGTGTTAGTAATAACAATATATGACGTTTTTGAATTACATATTAAGCTAAAAATACATTTTTAAGTCTAACTGTTGTTGATACATTATTATGATTACATTTTATATACTATATTTTTTTATTCAATCCAAGTTGAAATATTATCATTATCGTAATTTACATATTAATATTAAAGTAAATCTGCTGGGGGGGGGCATCTTTTCTCTGTCTTTTATTTTTATGTCATTATGATTATTTCATCGATTATGTTTTTTGTTCTAAATAAAGCAGATGGCATAATATAGAATTTCCAGAAATAAAAAAACATATTATAATTGTACTCATATTTACATATAATACTATATTAAATTCAATCAACATGTTTCAACACATTTAACAATGATAAAACCAGTTAAATATGCTTGGCGAATCGTTTGATTTGCTGATCTTTTTGTTTGAATAATGATACTATTATAGAACTGTATAATATTCATATTGGCATTTTTGTATTTTGCAAACTGAAAGTGACAATATTTAAGTAACAAAGAAGTATTTATTACAAATAAATAATCAAGATTTTTGTATTCATTGAATATTTCCTTTAGAGTAATTAACATTAAAAACTGTTAAGGTGTCATGATTTATACGCACACTCGTCAAATGGTAACTTAATAATATATTTTAAGTTTATATATTGTAGTATCATGTGGAACACACAAAATTTTTTATTCTAATTTAATAAAAAATAATTTTATGTTAATAATTGCACACTTATAACAACTATACATTTCGTAGGTCAAATTATTACCAAGTTCTGCAATTTTGTAGATTGATATTTATCGGTGGCTTGAAGATAGGACGGAATCAAAAGTTTAAAAAAAATCAGTGATATTTAAGAAAATAGTTTTTTTTCCTAGATATTAAAGTTAAATAATAAATGACATATCTTATCGGATAATAAAAATATTAAACAACAATATATTTTATAGAATACAAATTAAACCTTTATATAATAATGTAAGCTTCGTAATGATATATTTTTATATATTTTCATACTATGATGTTTTTTTCTAGAATTCGTTAGCAATCATCCAATCAAACAGTAAGAAAATAATAATATGATGACGAAGAAATCTATGATGATAGAAAAAAATTGTATTATTATGATACAAATTGAAAATATCTACTTAAAAAGTATCTAATATGAAATTGCAGTTGAATCGAATTATGTTTTAATGTACCGGTGTACTGTGATATGATTCAACTTAAATTGCCGTATACGTCACTAGTAAGTCAAGTTAAAAAAATTAAAAAGGTAAAACTTTAGTTGTATTTTATGATAAATACATAATAATATTGTATTATTACAAAACTAATTAATAAATCTCAATGACGGCGCATTGTGTACGCAATATCGGTACACAGATGTATAGGAGTCCGTACGTTTGATGTCTGAACACAATAATAATAATATTAAAAATGACAGAACAATAATGTTATAATGGATCAGACATATCAAATTAATAATAGCTATGAACTACCTTTCAATTAATATATTATTATATGTTTTGAAACATTAATCATCTTTTAATTGTAATAAACAGAACGTCATAGAAATATAAATTTAAATTTTGTTAGATACCCAAATAATTTAACATAAAAAAAATGTAATTATTATTAAATAATTATTATACATTTACATATGTACCATAAGAACGGTACACAATTGTCATCAACAAATAAGTTATTAAATAATAACAAGTTAAATATTTCAGTATGCCACGTTTATATGTTAGCATATCATACCTAAACATCTATTCACCACTGAAAATAGATAGGTCACCAGAGAGTGGGGTTTAGAGTAAAAACGTTATGTATAAAATTGTTAGCCATGAATCTTCATCAGAAAAAAACGATTCTGAGTGTATATATTTTCATCGTATAACAGAAGCAATTTATAATTCATGAGTTTAAATATTACAAGTTGTTAGAAGAAAAGTATAATACGTTTTATATTGCATCTGCTTAAATTTTCAAATAATAGTTTAAATAAATGTATTTTATTTTAAAATTTCTCTAATAATCTCAGTGTATGATATGACATTTTAAACTTCACTTGAATAATATAAACCACGTGTAATTTATAATAATAAATTACACTGTGCATACATTTAGTGCAAAATAATATTAAAATAACTTTCACACAGCACATTATAGAGAATTTTCATCACATATTTATCATTAATATTATTTTAACAAAATATTACTTTTTAATATTACGGATTTTCATTGAATTATAATAATTTTTTTTCGAAAATGTATAATATTTTAGTTCTTGACTTTACTCTAAATAAAAAACATTATATTTTTATGTCGTGAAAATATATAGTTTAATGTGTTGAGTTTGATGGATTGGAAATTCGATGTATATATTATTTTGGGTTTATCATTTACTATGAAAACACACAACACACATACTTCGATTTCTACCATGTTTTGATTTACTGACATTGTATCTAGCGTACTTCGTCCAATGGGTGTGTCAGAGATATCGTGTGTCTTTATAAACCTCAACGAGATTAATCGTCTTTTTTTTTTTAACTTAATATCGTCTACTATCTATATTACAGACGTTTGAATTTATTATCTTTAGTTTTATTCTTTTCAGTCTCAATTATTATAGATTCAAAATTCTATACTTCAAACGAATATATTTCGTGTCATAAGGCATTTCAATTATTTGTTGATTTTAAACAAAAAATCAAAGAACAAAAAAAATGTTCCTTTGTATATTTTGATAGTATAATTACTATGATACATTTACATCCATATCCAAACAATTATATTAATATTATACTTGTACTTTTAATAAAAATGAAAACATGTTATTTGTACAAGAACGCAATTCATTTTAATTTAAAATTGTCTTTTTGAAATTTTCTACCCATTTCAAAATGAAACTGTCAATAACTCATGTTGTTATATATTTTTTAGACGGAGAAATATTTATTAGGAAATGATGCTTGGGTAGCTACTGTAAATTCTACAGTATTTCCAATGAAATCACTTGAAACGTATATTACACGTTTTCTTGGTATTAAATTATCTTACACTGCAGGTATATAATTTTAAATATACACTCAATAGCAAAAAAAGTTATATGTATAATACTTATATCACTTGACAACTTATAAGTGAAAAGTGAACTCAACAGATTAAATTCAAACGTTTGAAATATAAAATATTTATATTTATTTTAAAGTGGACTTTTTAAATTGCCTTATTAGTTTTTAAGGAAATTTTAAGGACGGATACACAACAAAAACAGTCGCCAAATATTGAAAAAAAATTATTATTTTTTAAATTCTAAATATATAACTAGACTGTTTTTATAATATTAAAAAAACTCGAGTGGTCCCGTTCATATCATATTATCGCAGTGGAAACCTTTTTCTCATATTTGTTGTCAACCGATAAATAATCATCGGCGTATATCATATTATATTTTTGAGTTTTACGAAACGTGTCGTTTATATGAAAACGGATTTAACGACCATTAAATTACACCGTGTACATTTCGGGACGTCAATAGTTAGGTCAACATTGAAATATACACAATGATGTGTATTGTATATTATTATAATATCGTACACGGCCAAAGCGTGTAATGATGATTGTATCGGGATTTATTATACATCCTTATAATTTGTATGCGCACATTAATCATCGAGTTCTTCACTGGCAAATAAGAGAACGTTGTTGTTATTATTGTTGTGTACACAATTTATACTTCACCACATATCATAATAATAATATACCTATAAGTCCATTATGCACATTACACATTTACACATCACCGTACAAACACATCCCAAGATTATTTAAACAGCAATAACGCAGAATACGGCGAACAAATATTTTTACGCGCTATGTAGTTTTTGAAATATTCAGTTTATCAGCACATTTTATTACACTGCACCTGGATGTGTACACACAATACAGTAATAATTGTAATGTTACACTGTATTCAAATGTGTGTACCTATATGTAGATTTAAAAATAAAACATCTAATATCATTAAAATACATGCGATTCAGCAGGAACTGACACCTCAAAAACAGGTATAGGTTGTTTCGTTAAAATTTCAAAACAACGAAGTAACTTAATAGATAGAAGTATTGAACGCGATTTACAATAATTACTAATATTTACTCAATGTAAATAATTTTTTATTCGTATTGAGTTGAGTAGTCTAGGTTATTCAGTAAGTTTAATACTGTGGAAAAGGTTGAGGTTGGTTAGAAAACGTCTATACGTGGCAAAAATTTGTGACTAGAAACCCATCTGGGAACTAGTGTCACCGGCTGATGCTTGACTTTGGAACATGTTAGTGACTAAAGTTAAACATGGTGTACCACACCAGGACTTAATAGATTTTATACTGTTACAGAGACGTACAACACTAGAATATATTGCAATAGTGCTCACTAGAGAATTAATTAAATATTATACGGCATATTAGTAAAATATGAACCAAAAAGTTATTATTTTTAGAATATTAAAATTATTTTTTTTTTTACATGTACCTACCAATTTTGATCATTTTTAAATACATATTATGTTTTGCTTAATCGATAAGTTAGTAAACTAATATAATTACTGTACTTTTAAGTGGTGAAAATATGTAATTCGATTTTTTCATAGAAAATATTAGTATATGATAATATAATTAGTTTATGTTTGTGAAACTTTAAATCGTATACATAATTTTATTTAAGCCTCATGTTAACACAACTTTTAATGAAAGCTTTGTGTCTTTTGTTTTTACAAATGTTGAAAAGTTTTTTTTTATTAATTTATGATTATCGTACTCTGAAATATAATTTTTGGGGAGAATAATTAAATTTTAATTTGAGAAAGGATGTTTGTTGCAAAAGACAATATTATTTTTAATCATTATTAAACAAAACAACTGTGTCGTATTTAAACTGAATTTGTGAATGGTGTCATGTTTAGTATTTAAAACCCCCGACTAACTAAACAACAGCTGATCATAATACTAGGTCGATATATACATATATATATATATATTGAAAACGTATCTCGATGCAAATTATATATTGTCGTTAATTATTCGCATGTAATAATGTTTTATCACTGTTCCTCTGTATAATGAACGACTAAAGTGCGCGGAACTTCCGATAAAAAGGTCACACGCCTACGATTAACCATATTAATATTATCGCCGGATGGGTGCTCTACGTTATAGTATAAAATAGCATGAATTATAATATAACGGAGGCGTTGTCAATGTTTAACGTAAAAGCGAAGGTGAAACCCAGTTTTTGCCTCAACGCCGCCGACGTTAGAACGGAGGATCAAAACGAAACGATTAATCTAGCGTGGTTTATTTTAAACTACGTGAAACCCGGCTGAATTTGTGAGATATTCATTCGACGAGTTCACGCAGGAAACAAATTTAAAACAGATAAAAAACGAAAACGAAAACGACGGTCGAGCAATCAAACTTCTCACCAATGACGGTGCTCTTGAACGGATTCGCAAATGTCGATAGGTCAGAATTTTTACTCGAATTGCCTCCCACATCATATCCAAGGTTTAAATTAATAATAATATATGTGTTACGGGCAATGTGAACCACGATATTTTTCTAATAAATTAAATTCAATGACATTTTTGTTATCTATCGTACTGCCTATTTAAGAATCATAGTTTTCCCATAT
>PVMI01021445.1:0-16885 GCA_008528875.1 Aulacorthum solani
ATCTATATTAGGTGAGGGGCCTAAGGATGACGTGACGGGGTATCTGGCGGTGAAGTTGTATATTACACATGAACTCAAGGGTTTTATAGGCATTTCCCCTACATTTTAAGACATTTTTTTATCATTAGTATATGAATTAAAACCACAGTAGTTGTTTTTCTATTGTTGGAAAATATGTTATGATAATATCTCAACAATTTTGTAAAAAGCTTTGATTGATGTTACAAAGTGTGGCTCATGTGAGCTCAACTGACTTGCAGACCTCAATACTATAAGTAGTAGAACCCAATATTTACATTATAGTGAAACCCTGGGTACTTACACCGTACAGTGTACAGCACAATAGTGGTTTTGACTAAACTTAAAGAGGGGGGAATTTAAAACAATAACACGAACAAATATATTAACTCTCTCGCCGAAGACTGTTTAAGCGTAGTTAAGTTTTTATTATTTATGCCTAGATATGAAATGGAATCAACTCAGTTCCAAGAGAGGTTGGAAGGAAAATTGGCAATCCCCCCCCCCATCCCGCCACTGAAGTTCTATTGATATAAACGTTCTGTATAATTATTGTTAAGTATTGACGATTGAAAGATCGTTGACGTTACCACAAATATAATAATTATACTAAATACGTATAATAATAATCGTTACTCAAACGCATCATTGTCCAAGTACATATTGTTTGTCTAGTCATCTCAATTGGTTTACATCATTTATCTATGTGCATTGTGCGTAATGGTTATCGATTTTTATCTATCCGTTCCACATAAACGGCGACTTCTAACGTTCAATATTGTTTCATGCAATTGATTTACCCTTGACTTCGGTGACCCGTCGAAGGGCCACTATATGCATATTATGTATAATACTATGTACAAAATGTACAATATACATATACGTGTAGCACTGTAGCATGTGTATATAATATAATCTCTGGAGCAGTAAACAGTGGCGTTTTTGTTGTAGCGCAATTGACAAATTATAATGTAAGGACGGCAAAAATTCGTCGAATACTATTTCAAAATATTATATGAAAACAATTACTAGGGACGACGTTGAATATGTGGACGTGTTCCGAGAATTGATGTTAATTTATCACGATTATCATTTGGAATAAAATAGTAAAGGACGCACAATGTCTGTTTTTAATTAAAACTAATTCTTCCGTTATAATTAACGCCTCGGTCATCACTGGAGTGCTTTGTAATAATGACAAGTAATGATCTCTTATTGTTTTTAATAAAAAATAAATGTATCAATACGACACAAACAGCATTGTTTGTGTTTATAGATACGGATAATATGAATTGCGACAACGGTTGGTTATTAATGGTTTTTGTTAATGGGGGTAGTTATGAAATGTTTACGTTCAGAAAAAAATTAAACATAAATCTAAATAGAAGAACAGTAACATTTCTGCTTTATTTTATGTTCGCCCAATCTGATATTATAACTTTTTATTTTAAATTTTAACGAAATTTTTATTAGATAAATACTATTTTCAACTAACAAGTAACAGAGGTATTTAGATTATTATATCTGCAGGAATGGCTAATATGATTTGTTAATATAAAAATTCCCAACAATGCAGCTATACACATTAGAGTACCTAATTAAAAAAGCACTATAATATTTTTATGCAGGTATAGCGACATTTTTAAAATATAGGTTCGAGATATGTATACTAAACGTGCACTACATATGAAATTCAATACATTTTTTTTTAATGGTGTAATAAATATTTAACCCAGAATAAAGTATGTAAATATTAAAAATATGATTTGTATTAGTTTAAACTGTCAAGAATTTCTTGTATCGATATTTTCAGTGAATAAATGGTAGTTTTTAAATATTAGGCAATCAGAATAACTATCAAAATTATTAAAAAGTCTAGACAGATTTGAAAATATTGATTATCAATACAATTATAATTATTGTAAACATAACATAAAATAAATACTTAGGTATCCAATAATGATAAACTATTATACCATTATAAAAAATGTATTAGACAATCAGCACGTGGCATTATTACACCGGTTGTCCATAATATGTTTTCAAAATAACATTTAAATTCGTTTTTAAAATATGAATTTGTCATTTGTTTAAACAAGTGTACCTATACCTAGGCGTCAATGGAAAAAAAACCTAAACAAATATAGGATCAAAGAATTCACTGACACATTGAGTAAAAGTAGCTTAGTATGTAATTTTTTCTCAACCTCCACACAATATTACACAGATAATAAAATATGAAATTAACCTTTAAATTGAAACATTTTAGCAAAATAGACATATTATTAAACATTTATATTGTGAATAGTATCTATGAGACGGTTACAGAGTGTGTAAAACTGGACAGTTAAGAGAATAGATATGTTTTTAGCGAATTAAAAAAAAAATAACTTACAGATATTCGTGAACAAATTTTAAGTGGGATTTATTTAGTTTTAATATTTTTAATTTGTTGATTTATTAATTATAAATTGATTGCGATAATTATATTCAAAATATCACAGATTCACAGTGCCAGCTGTCAATCCATAAAATAATAATAATAAAACTTTAAAATATTTTATGTTACAAATTTTCACACATTTACTTCCTATAATTATTTAAGGATTAGATTTTGTGTTTATTTCTCATTCGATATAAACAATGTTTACCAAACATTAAATTAAATAAGATCATTAAACAATTGTATAAAATAAATTATAATTATAATTTTTTTTTATATATATAACCGAATAATTGCCAAACCTAATTGTAATCATAAAGTTAAAATGAAAAAAATAAAAACATTTTTGACATTAAATAAAAAAAGTAAATTATACATAATAAAAACGAAATGCATTCAATATTACGCTCTTATTCATTGATGAATCTATTGGATCAAACCACAATTTATTAACCTAACCTGACCTATTAGTGGAAAAAAATGTATACATAATGTATATGAAGGTATATATTGTATACATTTATTTATTATTAATGTAGTTAAAAATTGTATAGGAACACATTACAAATTGCAATGGGGTTAATATAATTCATTTTTTTATTAATAAAATATATCAAATAAACCTGACTGATTTTAATATTGATGTATGGCAGACGTTTTTATGAATGTAGATAATTATAGGAACAATCTGGAACATATTATAACAAGACAAAGGTTATGTTTATTTACTATAACATAGGTACTCTTCCGCTAACGATCATTCATTTTTTTTTTTTTTTTTGATAAAACTCAAGTCCAATATAGAAACTAGTGAAGGTTGAACACACGCACATCAATTTAACAACATATAGGTATACCTTTGTATAATACAGTTATAATATTTTGTAGGTCATAATTCATAATATTATAAAAACCATTAGAAAACTACAGTAATTGATGTAACTGAAAGTATGCCGAAAATGAAAACCCGTTAAATCATTTATTTTAAAAATTAATAGGTATATTACACAAAATTATAATGTGAACAATTTTAACTTAAAATAGGTAATACATTAAATAACATATAAAATATAAATATATAATACATATTTCAATTTTAAAATATACTGTAAAACAATCATTAGATTTGGTTTCGGAAATTTAAGATTAATACGTCAGATATTCAGGGTACTTTCCCAATTCAGTAAGTTATTCCCGTCACTTTAACATTTTGTAATAAATATTGCTTATTGTACTTCTTGTGTATAAATTTATATTATTTAGTTTTATGAAAAAATTTAAGTACAGCCTGCTCCTGGTGTATTATTTTAATAGACGAATGTGAACCTTGAATGTTGTAAGAAACATGACGTAGTCTCCTCAACCGGACTGACTAGTTATCATAGGTATTATTAATATTTTTTTTTTATCAAATAGAACAAGATGTACGTTATAACAATGGTCAATATACATGTAGATTATATAGGTTATATTTAGTGAATTGCGTAAGATAAACTAGCGAATTAATTACTTCGTCCCAACTCCTAATATTTGCTATAAATATATTAGGTATAGAGGCAATAAGTAATAACTAATAATAATAATAATAATGCTTATATACGGTACTACATATAACACACAATAGGTATAAGGTACCTATATAGAATTGACTTTTCACTAAATTGGGTTCAAGGCGATTATGTACGAAAATTGTTAGCACTTTTTGGTTTCGTTCGAATGCTTATCATCATAAAATATCGCTTCCTATTCATAATATGCACCACGTATGTAGTTGTAAATATTATAATAAAATCTAACATATTATTATGATATATCGACTAAGGTTATTGGCACGTTCTAAGTGCGGTTTTCGTATTGTTTAATTCACAGTTCACACCATTGTGTAAGCTGTATACATATATATGTATATTATATATAACACTTATACTAGGTATGCATGACTGCCAGGTAGTGGGTACACAATTGTGCTATCGATGAAAAATAACGAAACTGCCTCTGGTATACAACAACAATAATAATAATAATTCCTGTGGACATGCGCGATTAGCATTTTGTAGTTTTGTATTTTGACTGCACAATGATGAGAACAAATTGGCCGTGATGCATAAGAAGTACGGCCAACGGGCCCTGAACATAGCGAGCGAGCAGATGTCTGAACATCAACTTGATTTCATCATAATTATTATGTAGTGGTCGGTTAGAAGCAGTAACTCTGTTCGAGGAGAAGGCAAGCGGGAACTCGGTGATATTCGGGAAGCGGTATACTTTACACATTTAAATTTATTTTGTAAGGAAAGTGATATGTACATTTAAAATCAATTTAGACACAATAATGTATTATATGATGTCACTTTTAGTATCCAAGAATGAAGGATCCAACTAATACATTACAGCCACGTGTATTATCGTACTGCAAGAGATGGAGATGGCGTCTTCTTAAAAAAAAAATAATAAATATTTTGTATAGGAATCTACTTTGTGATTTAAATCTCATCCACAACCCTAATAATTATGTGTGCAGACAGCATATCCATCTACGAATATCTCCGACATCCGAGCTGCTGACGTACAAACAAGAATATCGCAGTGAAACCTATACATATTGTACGAATTATACATAAATCGCGGTTTGACTATTTTCGGACGACCGCAGGCGCGTGTTAACGACGTTAGGCGTCCCATAAACGAAATAGAATACCTGACGTCCTAATGAATATAATATATATTATTATAGCGGCCTGAGGCGATTGAGGGGATCAGCGAAAAGTAGCGAAAAACGAACTCCGATTTCCTAGTCGTTCGGCGTGTGTTTATTGTGTACAATATTATGCTAGCCGGCGCATAAATTATAGATAAATCACTGCGAATCGATGAACCGAAGCTAGATGCGTGTACCCGCGTATCGTGTGTTCAACGCATATATACTATACACAATATTATTGAGTAAAACGTGTGAAGAAAATATGAACATAAATATTATAAAATGTGCACGTGTTATTAGGTACATAATATAAAAGATATAAAACCCGTTTATCGATAAAATTGTAAGACTTACTAAGTTACGATCGTCGACTATGCCATTTGTTTTACGCACACCCACGTTATACGCTCGCGAGTTGTGACCCGAGAACAATTGAAACCACTGTTGAAAACAATAGAGTTGTAGGAGGACAACGCAAAGTCGTGTGCGCCGCAAAGCCTAAAAGGTTGCAACGGTCAACAATATAAAACGGCTCTATCGTTTTTATTTTTTGTTTACCACAGCATAGAAATAAACGCTCAAATCTCACCATTAAAGGTCTCTTTAGCTCCCGACAATAATTCTCGCATCCCGGTGGAATTTTATAATATTATATTGTGCTATTCTACAACTCTCGACGTTTTTTTCATGTGTAATAATGTATATTATTTAACAGCTGAAGCTTAAAACTTATTCTTAATACAATTCGAGTGTTAACTGAAATTGAATAGTTGTACTATGATATATTGTATAGTTTTAAATGAGATTTGAACACATTTCGTAGCTAGTCGACGTGGAATTCGAAAACCGACGGAAACGCATATTATTTGTGAGACTTCTGCTCTTTGAACTATTTCCGTTTCCGGTCTACGATGGATTTTCTGCAAAACAAATGCGTGTACAACTTGTCCAATTTCGGTGGAGACTGCGTGTATTTTATACGGTGACAAACTCTGCAATATCAATCCTGGTTACGGTTGGGAGCGGGTAGTGGGCAGACGGCATACAAGAAAAAAGGAAAACCAATTACGATTTGCAGGCTTGTAGTTCACAGGTGCACCTGTTCGAGGACACGCGGCTCCTCTACAGTAACCTGGACTCGGGTGCTGACCGACCGGTTGGCCTGAATGCATAATGAATAGTGCGATCTCGTGTCCTGTGCTCTTTATTTTATTTATTCGCTAGTCGGATTATATTTCTCTCCGCGCGCATACGATAAACATTTCGCGCAAAAACCTCCGACGCAGCGCCGGCTTTCCCGCCGTATATATATATATATATATAAATTACCATTTCACCATCGTAGTCTGTGATAATGACGTTATCTGAGCGGGGCAACAACATTACGTACAGTGGACGGGACAGATGATTGTGCTGCTTTTTCCGATGCCGATGCACAATGCACACCAAAGAGATAGATAGATAGAGGTGGAGAGGTAGAGAGAGTGAGAGACGGTGGAGGGGGTGATTAGGATACTGTATATTTATATATGGAAAAAGAGAGTGAGAGAGATTGAGTGAGCGGAGGCATTTGGCAGGCGTACAGCCTGGTTTTTTTTCACCGCACACATGCCTGTAGTAGTGTAGTCTGTACGTAAAAATGAGAAATGGTATACACGCGAAAATCACGCTTTATACACGTGCTCGCCGCGCCTGGCAGAGTTAATACGAAACTGACTGCCGCTTTACACCCGGACCCGCAGAGATATTCATGATACAATAATATTGTAAAATGAGACTTTAAAACGCTAATGATTATTATTCATTACCAATCGTTGTAAATGTTGTAAAAACATTGTAACTTATAATATTGTACTATTGTAGTGATTCAGTGTTATGGTATTATCAATATTATAACATAAGTAGAAAATCGGATTTTTGTCATGATTGTACAGTGGACACACTAGTCACTACGTGAAGTCCGTTTAAATTACAATAATACACTAGACACTCACGGGATTAGATTTATAAATATCAATATATTGTATATTTTTTATAAAACAGGTATCACGAAAAAAATGTTTAAGAACACGAGTAATTCGATAACGTTAAGATAATAATGTATCATAATTAAATTCAAAAGATAATCACGCTGAGATATACATGAAACACGTTATTATACCTATTAAATTATAACCACAGTATTCTACTTCGTTTTTATTATTTTGTAAGCTTTAAAATAATTGTCATTACAAGTTAGACAGTGCGGCACACACTTGTGTGTGATGTTTACACTAGCCAAAGCCTGCTGGTTAGCGCGCCAACAGAGGTTATGGAGCGCGTTACGGGCTGTAGGTTTCGGATGTCCGGTAACGGGCGGTCCGACTGGTATTGATCTGGAAAACGGACGGGGACCGGAGGCGGTGTGGAGCCGGCGCATACACGCCGACCTCGCCAATAACAGAACTCATTGTCCGAAAAAATAAATAAATAAAAGAACTATCGTTGCTAAAAAAAATGAAAAAAATAAAATGAAAAACACAATATACACTTCTGTCTCCTATATACACGTGAGCACCGCAGCTGTATCTCCGTATGCACGACGATAGTACCTACACTATTTTACTCTATCATATTCATGGGCGTAACTAAAATGTAGTTGTAACTTGTGACAAGGGCTAGACCCGCAAAATCAAAGTTAAAAATAAGGCTTGGGTGGGCTAGGCCCTTCCCGCTTCCGCACCTAACGTTAACAAATAAAGGTCTTTGCATAAAACACAAGTAATAATGCATACTATATACGTATCGAATTGCAACTTGCAGCTAAAACTATCATATAATTATATATGTAACGGAGTGGATGTAATTGCTAATAAGGCACTAACGCAGGATGAGAAACTATATTATAAATGTAGCTATTGTAATGTATACGTTAAACTTTATAATAAAGGATATTATATTATAGGTACACAAATATACCAAGACCACTAATAAGATAATAAGTAATAACATAGGAGAAATCAACAACGTAACTCATAATTTTAATTTTATTAATCTGTCGTAATGCTAGATGAACTTTTTAAAAATATTAAATCACTTATGAGAAATTTATATTCCTGATTTTTTAGTGTAATTAGTACAAAACCCAAAAGAGACAAGAACATTGTTTAGGGGAAAAGCCCTCCCTCAATCATGCCTTATGCTGATGATCATAATATATAGTGAAAACAGTATGACAGAGTGTATAGATATATTTTATATTTTTTTAACATACCCTGTTCACTTATACTAGTAATATATGGACGTCAGGGATATAATTTAACTAAATATTTGGTACACAATACTATAGTACTTATGTGCGTTTTATAATAACGCTTGCTATAATAATACTCATAGTCTATTCACTCACTCGATGGCGGTACAAGACGTAAATGATGTGACACATTGTCTCCTGAGGAAGAACTCCGCGTGTAAATAATATACGAAGACCAATGTATTCTACAGTAAAAAAACGGCAATGACCGAGTGTACATATCGTTTGCGTGCAAACACACACAAAATATAATGTACACATTACACAACCTAACCCGAGAACTACGTGTCGACCATACAAATTGGGTTTCGCCGCAAACACAATATAACATAAAATACATCATACGTATTATTCATATTATTATATTGTTAACGTCGACGCGTCAGAGTTATCGTCGTCGCCGTCGTGTCAAAATCGATTTTTGGCCGTCTATAAACGCAGGGTAAATACTTACACGTACGACGTATATATAGCAACATAAAATATAATCTGTGTAAACCTATTATTATGGATACACGACATTTCAACCGTTTATTGTGGACGCGTGTCATATTATATTATACAAATAGACTTATTGCATCGTTATATCGGCCAAACGTTGGTGAAATTGTTCTCCAGTGGAGGTGCAGCTGGGTATATCATATTTGAGTTTTCCTTATTTACTTTGCATTAGACATCGAACGCATTCATTTTATTATATTGGTGTTATTTTTTGTTGACAACGATGTGCAGTGTCCTTTTCTATGGTTTCTTTTTCATAAATCACTTTTTGTGGAAGAAAATGAAATGCCAATGCAGATCACTAAATTCAAATCAAACACAGTCAGATATACTACGGAGAGGTCATTTGATTTCGACTAAATTTTACCCATTTGTCAATCCGTTTAACGATCGTTGCTTTCAAAGTTCCAAAGTTCAAAAACGTCCACTCCAATGACCCCTTTATAATGTAAGGCTTACATAGTTTGTTTTGGATAAATTATTATCTACAATGACACGAAGTATGAAAATAATATGATTTTTGAAATACGTATAAGAACATATTTATCTATGACAGGCGTACCGCGTATAGACAATTAGTTAATTCAGTCATTTACAAATGGATAATATACGGCATGCCCGATGTACACCACATACACCCTCTAAAACATAACTGACGAGGTTGTGTGAGTATAGATGAAGTGAAGCCACCGTGGTGCACTGGTTCCCATATTGAATTAACACTATACGACAATACGGACTGGGAACCATAGTTCAGTGTACTTGTCAAAAGCATTCATCACTGTTTCGAAGGACGAATTTAAGGCACTCCGAACAGTCCGAATAATATTTAAGTTGTTGATTTGTCTTCAACGTGGGTCCCGTGGGGCCGTGCTTACATTAGCATTATTATTCTATACGTAATATATATATCTACATAAATAAATAGTTCAATTTCATATCCATTAATCGGCCGCCGGCCGAGTACTTCTATGATTTTATGTGGCTGGAAAGGTGGGCACATTTGCCACTGTCTGATTTTAAAAGCAGACGAATGCTTGTTGTAGAAAATACAAAACTATATTTATAATGTTGAGGAAATTGTTAATTTAGTATTGTAGACATAAGCATTGTGAAATTATTGATTTGTATAGTAGTTTTGAAGTTCGAGTGTTGTATAGACGTCTAGCCATCTATACAAAACTTGGTGTAAGTGGTATATGTGAATGTGAGTGTTCGTTTCTTGTGTGAAGAAACAAAATATTATTGCACCAGCCTATATTATTATGTATTTACTATTTTTAAATACTTTTATTGTATGCTTCTTCTTCTGTCAAACGGAATGACGCAGATATTATATAAATAGGTATACGATACACGTCTACAAAGATTTACGTGTCGGAGTGTACAACAATATATTTTAATGATATTATATAGGAAATCCAGTAAAATGGTATTTCTAAACTTACTATTTTTTTATTCCAGTGGTAGTATGTATTAACAGACATAATACAAGTTATAAAACAAAACAACCACTTTTAAAAAATTTTATATTTTTCGATTTTTGAATAGGTAGTATTTTAACAGTCGGGTTTAGTATTGTTATTTATTTTGTTCGATCTCAATGTAGAAAAATTAAAAATAATGTCGCAGAGGTAGATTTTATATTTATTTAGCTAATCTCGTGTGTTTTTTCGTTATAGATATTTAGTGTTTATTTTTGCCTAAGCTAGTACATATTGAAATGTTGTAATATTGGAATTGAGTTGAGATAAGAACGAATAAATCGAAATGAGCGGTTTTTTTTCGGCCACCTACATCGAATAGTCAAAACTTTTGTCTCCATCAGTCCCTCTAAAACTGAACTGACGTCACTGGTGAGGCGGTACCGCTGAAATCACTTCAGGCTTCCGTAAACGCCGAAGACAACTACTACGAGGGCAACGAGCGAGTTTGTATAAACATACACGTGGTATGCACACAATATACTTGCGAAAGCGTTCAAATCGATATTTGGCGGCTGGCAGAACCGAATGACGCACGCTGGAGGGAAAATAATAAAATAAAAGCAGTACCCGAGACGACTCTGCCGCGACGGTTAAGGCCAAGTCCGACGGAAACGACCGTGTCGGGGAGGCGGCAGCAGCGGAAAATCGCTAAGCTCGCACACACACACACACACACACGGGTTATGCTATTTCACTCAGAAACTAACCCCGTCGGTGTTTAAATTCGTGTTTATTTTCCTCCGGTTACTTACAAATCCCTAATCGCTCGCAGTTAAATCGGTCCTACCGGCTGTAATTAATTCTCGTAACGAGTGGTTCGCATAACATTATGGTTCGTCTTCATAACCGACGAATACCAACTGACCTAACTCAACTCGTTGTTGTGGAACATTCAATAATTCAAGGTTGGTTGAGTGTTCGATTCTGAGGTTTGGGAAAGGGGTAGGAACAGAGCATGATCACGGTTAGAATTAAATTGCAAGCATATACGAGGTGATGAGTGACAAATATTAAAATACTGAAGGGAAACACAAGTGTCCAGTCGTGATGATTTACCGAGTAATTTTTCTAAAATTTTTCTACAATGTGGTTAGAACATTAGAAGTCACTCTAAGTAATTTAGTGACGTTTTAGTACGCTACACCTATCGCAACATGATCATATTGAAAGAAAATAACGTTATGGACACTTCTCACTTTTTTTATTTTTATGCAGATAAAAAAATCTGTAAGCCAGGGTTGGAAAGACAAATCTCAAATGAAATTGTTGAATCTGTAAGTAATTAATATTTTTAAATTTAGAACGAATCTATTATTTATTTTAGTCTATGATAAGACAGAAATATTTAATTTGTAAAGAAATGTAGAATCTTGTAACATGTAGCTAGCTAGCACTATTTACAATGGAACATTATGTAGTATCGTTATTTTAAACGATAAACCAACTGAACCAAACAAAGATTATCGAAACAATTGTAGTAGTAAAACAACACTTACATTGCTCCAAAAAAAGTAATGCGCTACAAATATCGCTCTACATCCAATCATTGTATATGTATACAACTGTACTTTTCAGCACTTGCATTTCTATCTTATTGAAAACACACATCATTATTATTATTATTATTATTATGCACTACCGGTCTCGCACAAAAATAATTTGTTTGCACGCGATTAAATATTATTATATTTCATTGTCAGTATAAATATGAAAATATAATCGCCGTCAGGACATGGATCAAAATATTTGAGTGAGGTTTTCCTCTGTTCAACAACGAAGCGGTTTCGAAATCTATACAAATATTAGTTATAACATCATTACGTCATTCGTCCACGTACATAAACATCATACTCATTCATTTAACAATGTAAAAAAAAATGATCGTCCTTTTAATTTAAATCGAATATCTACAGCGCAATCGTAGGCTAAATTTAAATCACTCATCGCGTGCGTCGCTCCATTATTGCAAACCGTATAATATAATTTTATACAATAATTGGATTTTACAGAAATATCTTTGAATAGTCTGAATCGATATAATATGCCCGTTGTCGTATTGGGGTCGTATTTTAAAGTGCGTGTGGGAGGGTTTGTCATTTGGTAAATTTAAGGCAACCCACGCCGTTCGTGGAAACGATTGCCGCGTGAGTGAAACGATTGCCGATTGGCACACAGTAAGTATATTGTTCTTAAATTGTTATTATGTAATTATAATTTATACTTAATTAGGTTACTTAGTACGTATTGACTAGGATGTTAGGGATGTTTTGGTTGAATTGATATTTTCATAATATAAAATAATAAACGGTATTACTGTAAAAGTATCATAATTATTATATTATATGATGTTATGTCTACGAAACCCACCCAAATATGGTTCAATTTTTGATTTCCGCTCATTTACATAAATCCCGCAGAATTCTCAGATACATAAACAATGAACTCCACCGACCCCTAGGTGGAGCGATGTTAAAATATAAAAGTAGAAAAATAATCGATATTCGATATCAGTGAAAAAATTTACTTTCAATTGTTTTTGATTACTATATAATATTTTATACAATTATTATTTATTATTATAAACATTTGACGTAATACATATTTGACGTATCAAAAATATAATGAATAACACTTTATATTAATTATTTATAGTACTTATTTTTCACGTATATTAACTATAATAGTTAATATTATTATTTATTAGTACCTATTTAGTGCATAATATATGCCATGCTTATATACTTCTTTCATTTAAATGCCCAAAAATGATATATTTTTAGTGATGTTGAGTGCTTAAATGTTGGGTGGATTTTGGACACCGAGCAGGTAAAATGTTTACCAAAAATGCCCAACCATGAGGCAACCGGTTAAAATACATTTAAGTAGTAATACACCATTATATTGTCATCCATACCTCCTACAACAATACACGGTCCGTTAGATTTTGGTTGGCACTCGACGGGCGAAGAATGAAGACTGCGCATTGCGGTAAACGGATATTCCGATTGCCATTTTCGTGAACGGTTCATTGTTAGGTCACATGGAAGTACGGGCTAGGCACGAGACACGTTTAATGGACATTGTTTCAATTTTACCGTATTAATGGACGGCCGGCGAAATGCAAAAAAACTCCACTTTAACTGCCCCGACTCGTTTAACTATTAAGTACACTTTGTTTTTCATTATTTTTATTCCTCCGCGTCATGCACGTAACCCTCTTGATTGATAGTCCACCATGACGACCTTTAGTTATAGGCTTTGACCGCTATTATATCGGCGAAACGATGACGACTTGTCATCGTATATTTTTATTTACGTTTCACTTTTATTGTACCATTATATTATTATTATTATTATCAGTGCGCATTGTACATCGGAGCTGCCTCTTTTACGAATATTTGTAGTATATTACGTTTCAGTGTCGGCGTTCGTGGAACAGAAGTTTCACCGAAATGATTATAATATGAATATTACAATTTACAGTAAACGATCGTTTCTGTTGAACATACTAATTAATATGTATTTTTGTTTCAATAAGCGAAGAGGAATTGATCACGTACCGAGCTGCTGGTATTTCATTCGGACCAGCGGAGACTCGAAAACACATTTTTCGATTTCATCGGTTCTCGTCAAACAGGTAGGAACCACCTAGTACCTGCACAAGCGCGAATCTTGAAATCGCAAATACGATGCCCATACGTTGTTGAAGTCCGCATTATAAATCACACGTTCACACCATCTTACAGTTTACACCGGTTTAGTGCAATTTATACGTTATGCGAATAGTATATTATGTACACATAATATTAATCGTCCATAGGTAATATCCTACACGTAACTCATAATATAGGTACCTAATATTTCATTAAAACGTTTCAAAATACTGATATTATGTTACAATCTGTTACATTACTGCGAAATTGTCACACTGTATATTATTAAAATATTATAATCCGTCGAAAATATTTTATTTTGTATAAAAAAACTAGGAGAATAAAAACTACCTACATTTTTAGAAGTCTCAAACGTGGCTATAACAATAGTATTCGTTCAAAGGACACTCGTACGTATTATATCATTATGTTGTCACGGAAATCGATAAAACACAATAGGACGGGTACTGTGTTCAATAATAACTCATATTATCGTCCAATGGCCACAGATGCCCAGGACGGGTTGATTAGTAAAAAAAACTACTTATATACCTAGTTATAGTTGCAGTTGCTAAAGGACTATGGATTGGGGAGTTTGTAATTTGGATTGATTTAAGACCAATGATTAATATAATCTAGGAATATGATCTCAATTAACATTTTCGGATAATCGGATGATACGAACGTTAGGCATTGCCGTTTATATCCGATGGCATTGAATAGCCAAGATTAGAATGATAATTTTATATTATTTTTTTCTAAAAGGTTATATACAAGGTAATTCTTTGTAAGGTAAACACTTACTTTATCGAAAAGTATCAACATTTTTTTTTATATAATTTGAACTATTTCAAGTCGTTCCAAAACAACATATTTTGCGAAAAAATTATAATATGTACTATTTTTGATCGTTTTCATTTCACAAAGTCTACTTTCTGAAATGATATACATTTTCAATTTCATATTCGTATTCATATGAGTAGATAATTTTTTATAGTTTAAATGTTTGATAATCGAATTTCAAACGAGTAGTTTTATTTATTTAAAGTTAAGATAATCAGAGTGGAGTGTCACTGGAGTACCACCCAACATTTTCGGTCCACTCTCCGCTCATACAAACTTAAAATACTTTCTTCTAGTTAATTAAATACTCCTTCGAATGTAATCTGCTTTGGAATACGAAATGAAAAATATAAGCTGTAATCAAAAACAGTAAGACTTAAAAAATTACAAAAAAAATATTTGGTGATCGCTTCAAATTTTGTACAAAAAAAACAGTTAACACTTTAAATACTTAAAGTGAAAATGTGTTGGCCTTTAAAAGAATCGCCTTATGATCAGATAATACATTTTAAATAAATCGAGTAATTAGTAAGTAAATATATAAAGATTTTTGACTAATTGGAATATCAAAGTAAATTTAGCACTCGAAATGCAATAATAATTAACTGAAGCATTTTATTATTGAAATGTGAACGTTTGAAGAAACCTTGTTTAGAATAAACTTTGGGTTTTTTAATGATATTTAATATCGTAATTAATTGTGTGATAATAGTTTACAGTAATTTAATAAAGCATAAATGTTTTTGATCACTTGGTTTTTCTTTTTACGATGAAGAATACTAAAATATAAACTGAACTATAAAATAATTTGTACATTCAAATTTCAACATTTTGTGAAATACATAAATTGTATTGTAGTTTTTAATCATAATTTACAAAACGTCATATAAATTTACATAAAATACCTTATCTTTTTAGTTTTTACGATATAAAACGATAATTAGAATATAAATATGAGAACGGTATACCTAATTCGTTCAACTTTTTTTTTTGCTATAACATAAAACTAAAATATAGGTACTTAATTACGGCGTGAAAATAATTTAAATTTAAATTGATTAGTAGACATCACGGATCATATAATAATATTGTCGACATAGATTATATAAATGTATTTTTAACATGACACGCGCAATTTTCATGCTTAAATTGTTTTTTTATTAAAAAAACATTTTTCAAAATTTAAATGTGCGATATTCTAGTTGAAATTATATTCTCAAAATTATACCTTAAAAAAAATATATTATTTGAATCGTTTTCCAGTTGACAAACGACAAGGTTAACCTCGAGGTTAACTTAATTTGTACAAAGACTATAAAATTATGCTACACCCAGACCCAGCTTAATAAAATTCAACTAAGTTAACCTTATTGTTTCCGCTATAATTGCATCCCTTCCACGATATTTTTTTTTATTTATGTGAATTCATCCTAGGTGACAGCCATCTCCCCTTAACCTTAAGCCAAACCTATAACATGGTTCAGACAAGTAAATCCTGACATTCCTAAGTGCGGTATAGTTCATAATCGACATAATTTAAAGCCTTAAAGGGTTATTCTCTTTTTTCAAAATTTGAATGGTTTTACAGATTTACAAGTAATAAATCGTGTAATTCATAATCGTCACACAGAATTAAAAGTATTGTTTTTGATAGGTGTATATTATATTGGTGATTTATCAGTTTTGTGTATAAGTAGGTACACTTGGTACTTTAATAAGCTTAATAACTCAGAAAATACTTGTTAAACTGCAATTGATACACATAAATATTTTCAAAAAAAATCGTCTCTAACAATTTAGTATTTTCAATAAAAAGATTGGTCCATGTTTGAAAACATAAAACACTCCTTATAAAATAAAATCAAAGTATTTGAAAATATCGTCCCTTAAAAGTTAAAAATCTAAAAATCAGAAATTGAATACTTTTATTACTTGATGGAAAATGGG
>PVMI01021472.1:1077-17109 GCA_008528875.1 Aulacorthum solani
AAAATATTACGATTTTTTGAAAAGTGGAATACGCATAATTATTTCGTTTGAATTTGCATCACGTCATGGTCAACACGTTTATGAGAACCACCGGTGGACGTATTGTGATGCCCGCGTGCAGTCAAAAATGTTAATTGTTATGGACACACAATGCTGTATCGTTGACACAATAGCGCAAAAACGAGATAAGAAAATAAAATAATAGTATCGTTCAGAAGCGGCAAACGCACAATTTCATTTCTCAACCAACAAATTCATCATAAACTTATAACTTAAGGCTGGTAATGTAATGTATTAAAAATATTTAAACTGATTTTATACTTAAAAAATTATTAATTTAATACAATAAAAAAATATTGATGATTATCATAATATAACCCTGTGTTTATTTACAAATATACCTATTTTATCATTAATAGTATTTATAGTTAATATTGAAAATGTGAATAATAAAAATAATAGTCCAGTATCTGTACGGTTTAGGTACAGCGAAAGCATTTAATAAATTAGGACTATTGATACATTTTATACTTTGATTGGAGCGCTAAATGTATGATTAGATTTAAAATTACTTGTGTTGGTTTTTTCACTTTTTTGAGTGACTGCCAACATACTGTTTCAAAGTAGACAAAATGCTTCAATTTTCGACTTTGATAGAAATTTGTGGTTGAAAAACTAGATCTTGTGCATACTCTTTTTGAGATCAAAAAAAGGGAAATTCTCAGTAGTTGACATACATATTGTATATATAATACTATATGTCTTGTGGCTGAGGGTCATTCCAAAAAATTGTGTGCGACACCTAGAATGTTACAATGATGATGATGACCTCATCGTTTTTTGGTTTCCATCGGTCAGAGATAGGTAATAATTTATCATTTGGTAGATGTCGGAAGGCGAAAATTATTGTCATTTATTTTGTAATTTTAGCTCATAACTTAGATATTATATTAACAACTTATTACTTCCCACGTCGACTGAACTCAAAAGCAACAATACTTTTTGGGTTTTTTTTCTAATAAATATAGTTGAGACAGCTGAAAAGGGAATACTATTTAGTACATTATAATTTTGCAACACCCGTTTTGACAAAATCGTTTTTTTTTTATTTGTCGTGATACTGGCACATAAAGAAATAGCCTTAGAAACTTGAGGATTGAGAACTTGATTAAAATTATTCATAAGTTTTTCTTACGATTTTTTGTTCTTAAGTATTTGAAGTTCAAACGTTTGCAAATTCGTTCAAAATTGGACACTGGAACATAAATAAATAAATAAAATAATAATTTTTTCTTAAAATTTTTTAGTTATTCTGTTGTAATTTAAAAAAAAAAACATTAATCGTAGAAACCAGAAAAATTCCACTATCATTTATACTATCATTTCTATACACAGTGTACACAATGCAATCATTAAAATATTTAGACTCAATTTAAAGTTTTTATAGACATTAGAAATGTTTTAAATATTTTAATACTATTGTGTTGTTGTAATTCATTACTCACAAGTCATAATAAGTTATTAGGTACCGTATTGAATCACGTATATCTGGACATAATCATAACTGTACCGTTCTATATTATATTGTTGTATATTGCTATTTCATATACAGGGTGATTCACCAAGCATATTGTTCACTTTACTTTTCTTCAACAATGTAGTTGTTCAAAATTTTATTTTTGAAATTTTCAAACGTGCTGAAGACGATATTTTCAGATTATAATGATTAATTTTTTGAACAAGTGCTTACTTAAGAAATGCCCTGTGAAGATACAAACTTATATTTTTCTAATGAGATTCCCCTTTTCTATACTGTAAAATATTCGGTGGATAATTTTTCTGAACATTTCGTCGCATCGAAAGCAAAAATTCGAATTTAACTGGAGAGTTATTTGTTTTCGCCAACACAGACGTTTCCGCCAAATCTAGGCACACATATTACATAGGTCAAGTACATATAGGTACTGTTTTCAACGATTCCGTATGGATAATATTTTTGGTTTTTTATTCGTAATTGTATTTGATCTGTTTTTAATATTAAATTATTTTGTTCTCGGAAACTTTTAATTTATAATTGCTATTTATATAATTACTCGTATTTGAACACTAATTGAAATTAAATCTTTGAAAAATTATTATGTGATTTAAAGAAAGGACTGTTCAAATGTGCATGGAATTAACTTTAGCAAATATGATTTTCAGAATATACCAATACAATAATAATTACCTGCATAACATCAGAATTAAGAATATTGGTTCTGATAATATATTGAATAATCATTTTGGAAGATAAATGAGTTGGTGGAATCGAAAACCAAACTTATTTTAATTTTGACGAAAAAGAAACATTTAGTCATCTAGAATTGAATCACCTGTTGTAATGATATATATGATTTCGTATTTACATAATATTTATCGAATAAAATTTAAAATTAAATACATCAAATTATATTTATTGCGGTAGATAATTATAATTCACATAAATTTATATGATAATTTTAATTAATAACCGTTACAATTAAAAAATTAAATTAAACGTTACATCAGATAAAATATCACAATGTACAAGGAGGCTGATCATTGCCTGTAAGACAAAGTGTTTTTCCGGCAACGGGTGTAGACGTGTCATTGTAGCCTCTTTTCACATAGACGTCCAAGGGCGAGTTCAAAAGACCTCGTGGGTCGTCTATGCGGAAAGGTGTGATCATATAAATTAATTTGAACATTTAATCTCATGTTAATATAATATGTTAAAACATTAAATAACGTTGACAATGATAAATATAACAAATAAACATCTTATTATTTTAAAATATAAATCGGTCACCTCATTTCGCACATCCAGACGCTAACCACAGGCGGAAGCCGCTACCAGGATCTAAAAGGTGATATCATCGTTTTTAATAATATCATCTACATAATAACATCGTGTACCTAATAATTTATTCAGGGATATACGGCAATCGATAGTCGGCTTTTTACTCATTACACACCTTTATATTCGAAAAATCGTGAACTGAATAAATTCATTATTTGATGAAAAAATGAGGGTGAGCATAATTAAGGAGCGTACTCGGTGAATCACCCTGTACCTGCCGTCTTCCACACGAGTAAGACTGATATGTGGCGATTTCGGTGTGACATTTTTTCGTTCATATTTTGTTACCGATTAAATCGCTCACACACACACGTCACATAATATAATAAAACATAATAATTCGTATACTACACGCGTTTCGGGTCGGTCGGCCGTGAATTCGACACGAAACTTAAAAGACGCGTGCCGATAAAAAAAAAAAGATAGTCGCCGACCGCCGAGCCGGCACGCACACGTCGTACATTACTGACAATAATTATTTTATTGTATATTAGTATTTTGTGTGTTGTTGTTGTCGAGAGAAAAATCAAACGCATTTTCACACGTCGTGTCCCCGCGGGCGCGGACGATATATATACTGGTAAACGAGCGGACGACGACCACTTATTGAGTCGCGGAAACCGCCGGAAAAGCTTACGAAATAATATTATTCTTACCTATCCGCTGTTCAACGCCATACCGTAAGGCTCGTCGGATTTTCGTTTCCATTTCGACGACGAATATTAAGCAACATGACGAACAGGTGCCGTGCCGAAATCTTCTCGCTGCTGGCCGTCGCGGCGATCGCCACCGTCGTGCTCGTCCATCAGCCCGCCGCCGTCCATTGCGCCAACAACGGTGGACTTTATCCTGCTCAGCAACAGCAACGGCAGGCGCCGACGTTCACCGCTCCGTCGGGCTACTACGTGTCCACGTACGACCACATTGACGTGGGCCGATTGCTGAGAAACGACCGGGTGGTCTCGGGCTTCGTCAAGTGTTTCACCAACGAAGGGCCTTGCTCGGGGGATCTCAAAGACGTAAGAGGTAGGTACGAAGGCTGCGAGGGTAGTGCGACAGAGTGTACACCTGTACGATGTGGGTACGATAACTGCAAGTGGGGTCGGAGACTTGTTGCACAAACGTAAAAGAAAAAACCAAAAACGACTTTTGAAATACGCGATTAAAATATTAAGATACGATTATTGTCATCGTTTAGAAAAAACCCGTATAGTAGGTACATATCATACAGTGTAGGCACAACAGTGTTCAAAAATAATTTTAAATTAATAATAATTTAAATTTCATGAATTACCTACCAGCAATTGATCGACTCCAAGCTAGCTCATAATATAATATTATGCATTGATTAATACGTGCCTACTATTGTTTGATGTTTTTCCACTATGATCCACAAAGATCATTGTTGAAAATCTAAAAATATGAAATATAAAACAAAATGCAGGCATATAGTGCACATAAATAATCCACGTCCTAAATAGCATACAGTGTAGTGCTGCGAAACTAAAAACTAATCGATACATTGACAATATTTGACCTGATTTGACAAAAACTACAATTATGTAACTGGTTTTAACTACTATCTAGTATCTATGAAAAAAAAAATAAAACAATAAACATGTAGTCATCTATACCTATTGGTTATTACTATGTTATGTTGATTAATTTAAGTCAGAACCATTTTTTTTTTAAATCAAAACAAATTTTAAACGATATATCACAGGTTCTTTTTTTGTTGAACAAGTTAAATGGCAGGCCATTAGTCACACACTGAGCTTAAAAAACATTCAATAAAATATTCATACTACATCATGAACTCATAAAACTAGAGGAGTTACTGAATTTTTAATCAATTAACATACTTGTCCTACTGTATACTCAAATATTATTTTAAAGACTATTAGTAAGATTACTATTAAGTGTGGCCATTGAGCAGCTGTTTTTCTCATATTATGTATCTGAATATTACAATAGTGTACTTAGTAAGCCAACAAATTGAATGGTTTTAAAATAAAAATATATAATACGAGATTACAAGAATTACATATTAATATTTTTCAATACTTATTTTTTAAGTAATATTTTTTTCGTAAAGTCTTTTTTGAACGACAGAAGTACAAGATAAATTTTTGATTTCATATATTCCAAAACGAAATATTTTTCGGAGCTTTCCGATTTATAAAAATTGAATTTAAATCGAGAGTTGATTAATTAATCACTTATTTATTACACACATTTTACCGACCACGAGAGCTGGTGTTGAACGTCACGACACCGCAACAGTCACAATGTTTATAGATAACAATGGGGGGGGGAGTGGGCTTGGAACACATACAATAATGGGAAGGGATAGACAGACGTAAATAGTTTTCGGGCGGGGGTAAACTTAACTCGAATAGAATAAAAACGCAGACAAAAATTCAAACAGACACATTCTCGCGCAAAGTAAAAAACTGATAATTTTATCGTTGACTAACGAACGAATACAAATTAGAAAAAAAAATAGGATTTAAAAAAAACGTATTTGTGAGTTGTTCAAAACCGGGTGAGTTGTGTTTTAAGAATCTGTGATAAAATTCCAAAACGAGTGATACGTCCCGCTTCTTAATTGACACTGAGAAATGTAATGAAATTTCGAACTGAATGATCGATAACATTTCTTTTCGATACATTATTATTGCATGACGTCTATAATCGTGCCAATAATTCAATTAGTAGGCTCCAGGTGGCGACACTACAGTCGCCTTGTTTCTGCGTTAATTGAATTCCGATCATTTTAGAGGTCCATTCGTGTTACGGCGGTATTACAATAAATATAATATACAGGGTTAAATCGCTTTTCGATTTCGATATCCAACGCGCTTGATAATGTTATAATGCAATCGCAGTGAATAGAAATATAATATAATTTTCACCATCTCACGCGAATGACTGCTTACTGCAGTTGCACTCATAATAATATTGTATAATGACTGACGTGCACCGCGTGTACAAATAATGTTTAACCATAGTCATTATCAATACGCGCAATTTGCCGTAACTCTGCGATATTCTATGTTTACATTGTTTACCTTTAAGACGTAAGTGGTCAATTTTTTTTCATTTTTTAAACATGTGAACCGGCCGCATGCGTCGACCTTTAGAATGTTGTCGATATTGAACGAAAGGTCAGACGCACGCAATTAATCGCCAACGCGAATCGTTTACGTACGAAAATATATACTACTATAGCCATGGGCTATAATATAGTCGTATTATACTATATAGTACACGGGTAGTGGCTAAATGTAGACGAGAAACGAGCACACTTATAACCTACACGTATTGTTCAGTACATATGACAATATGTTGTAGGCAATATTATTATGATATGGGTAGTCGATTCAGTGATTCGTCCCGTTTCGTCTCTGATCGTTGAGGAGACTTATTTCAGACAGCTGCGTACGATTAAAGACACATGTCTACCTAACAATAATTATTACTTAGGTACATATGACAATAACAATAACAAAAAAAGTTTGTAAACAATAACCGATCGAACGACGTAGTTCTTCCGTCGAGGTCACGGCGACTTGCGTCTTGTTATTTTTACATATTTTTACATTATACCTATACCTTATCCTAGACGCGACTTGACCTACATATTAGGGGAGGGGGCTCTAAAATTGTTAACGGTTGACGAACATAGTTGACCAATACCCACCTGACCAATTCTCATTCCTCTGACCGTTTAAAATAATGTTTAAATATGAAATCGAGCGTTTATTGTTTATTATTGTTTTTTAAAGTATTCACTTTTATGGTAAATTTTTCCCTATACTACAAAATATATGGATATAAACATATTACGACACAATATTATAGTGAAAAACAATGATTGTCAGACAAGATTATCCTTATTTCACTTCCGCGTCGTATATGTTATTAACGAAAAGGAATCGCTTGGCCTTTAGCCTTCACAACATGTTCACGCCTTTTGCGCGTAGGACGCGCCCATAAGCTCTGTTCAACGAGCACTGTAGGATATAATTTTTTCGAAACATGGCACAAATAATACACGATTGTTTTCTGATTTACAGACCAACTGTTGCCCGAGATCATACGTACCGTGTGCGGAAAATGCACCCCGAGACAAAAGGACATGGGGCGGTTAGTGTTGAGGCACATTTACACGTACAGGCGAGCGGACTTCGATAAGATCATGCATATTTACGACAAGGATGGCAAGAAGAACGAGATCATCAATTTCATGAACCAATATTAGTTCACCTCTGCAGTCAATCGGCAGCTATGTATAGTCTCTTAAACCATCAAGTCACATGACATAATATTTAAAAGCGGTCGCCGTTTCGCCATCATTCATCACTTCCTCCACGACGACGTCCTTGCCGAGACTAAATAAGCTGCTGATGCATTTAATACTATTATACATAATATCTGTCATTGTTGTTAAAATAATATTATAGGATACGACTGCCGGTTTTAAACCGACGAATCGGAAACATTTACCTATAACACTTGTAATGGTATTTTTAAGCCCCCCCCCATGCACGACAAATCATAACTATCAATCACTATACACATTATCCATATTTTAAACATATTTATACTATATATATATATCTACACCCCACTATAATATTAAATACCTACCTGTATTGTGATATACAACTATACTATTTATACACATATAATATATATTTACTCAAATACAATCAACTGTTTATAACTTTGTGTCGTTGTTTCGATTTTCTAATACTACCGAACCAGGTACCTAGAACGTCGATCACCCGTCTATAATTTTTAGAGCAATACATTTTGAAAAATATATTTGTTTTACTACTCAATTTAATATAATTTAATTTTGAAGTAATTAAAAAACCTTATTCGAAATATGTAATATATTTTTCATATATCGATGAAAAGTACTATGAAAAAAGTATAGGTAGATTAACTATGATGAAATGTTCCAATCCTAAATCCACACCTGTTGAGTGTAACAACACAAAGCTCTGAAATATTTAAATTTAAAACTTTCGGGTTACCGTGATACACTCTACATGATACACTCTACCTATGTCTGAAAATATGCTCGCGATTGTGAATTTTTATCGATTTTCATAATATTACAATAATTAACAGCTTGCTTTAACTGGTAATATAGTAATGTTTATTATCCATGTGTATTACAATTAAGCGAGTTCCACTAAACTGCAGAAGTGATCTATGCTTTATGTAAGAATATCGAAGAAAATAATATTATAAAATAATATTTTATGTCTTATAAGTCAAATTCACATTTCACACACTACTCATGTTTATCATTAGGCGAGTTACTGTGCGACGTGCTTACAATTTATGTTAAAACAACTTAAAAAAAATATCGATATAAGTGGCTTTTAATTAAAAGTAAGAATAAGTGATTACTACCCTCGAACACGTAGATATAGGTACTATAGGTTGCAACTTGCAATGGGCATGATAAAAATATATTATTTCAAAAATCATATATTTTAATTATAAACACTTAATATTTATTTAAAACGTTTTATAAATAGTTATTTAATAACAAATGATATACCATATTTATAGTTTGTCACCGCTTTAAAATATTTCAATTTATGTTTTCTATATATTTTTCCAAACGAATTTCGAGAAAGCTCTTTGGCTCGTTTGGCTATTAGGTTACCTATACTTCTATACTTCGTGCAAGGCGCTTCCAAACGGTACGTACAATAATATGAATAATAATAATAATAATATTATATCAACAGGTCGAATTCGCAGTGAACACATTCAAACGACGTGCATAAAAATATACGAGCACCTAACAAAATACTTATTATATTGTATAAGAATAAATGAGATTATACCTACCCACGCTTGTGTTTGGAATTCGTTAGGCGTGCGATAAGTACTCGCGTCTTTCTTTTCATGGCACGCGCCTTGTTTATATAAGTAATAATATATTACCGAATGGTTTTCGGGTACATAATTTGTCGAAAAAAAATTTCTGTCCGAATACTCTGCAGGGAGCTTTAAAAAATTCTCTCCGACTATCTTTTGCAGGTTTGATATCGTATTATTATAATATTAACACGCCGTGTTCGCAAATGGCGTGTTTCCTTCGAGTCCGTATTCAAATGAGTTGCCGCAGTACTAAAAATTATCAGACATATAATATTATATTAATTTCAATAATATTATACATGAAATAAATAAAATATATTTTATTATTTTAATAATATTGTTTTTATGAGATGCTCGGATAAATAAGTTGGCATTTGATTCGTTATCCATACAATACCTACAGATTAAATAGCTATACATAAGTACACTTTATTAAAAATAACTCGATTTTATACTTACAACATTTATGTATATTTTTTTTTCGAACAAACGAAAAAAAACCGGATATAAGACGTATCTAATGCATTTCGGAATTCATTGGTGTCCTTCCGCAAACAACATTTATTACACCTATATACTGCAGCATCGATATAATATTATTATTATGGTAACCTTAAAAACGACTTAACAAATTCTCAGACGATTTTTTTGTTTTCAACTCGGCCGTGTTTTTTTACGAACATGTAAATTCCCGTGTAATATTAAATTCAACATCATAATAAAATGCCTAGCTAAAAAATACTCAGATGTATTGCAGTATTATCATTAACGTTTAATAAAAACGTTAAACGTCTTATTATCATAATATTATAAGTTTATAATAATATTTCATGGCGAAGACTAATATAGAATATAATATACTGTAGCTGATTTTAATTTATAGCTATAGTGTACCTACCTACCTAAGCGTAGTAAACGCAATAATTACATATTATTAAAATATATTATTATAAATTATAATGTTGTACTATTAACCTTGTTTGACTCTGCATCAGCACTGCTTTAATTAGCGTGTGTTTATCGTCTTAAGTGTATGCATATAAATTTATTATACAGGTAACGTATATCATATATCTACTTATAGCTTTACACTGTAAATACTGTTTTCTTAACAGAAAAGAAACGGATTTTTTTAAGCTCTGACTCACTGCGCTCTCCTGGTCACGGGAAAGTCAGGTGAGCTTTGTTGTTTTCGATAACAATAATGCTAAATGTCCGGCGTGAACGATATCATAGTAAAAGAGGTTTCAACGCTCGATAAAAGTCATACCTATACGGGTATTGATGAATTTGATACTGACTCGATAAAAATACCATTAAAAAACGGAACAAGCATAATATTTTACAAAGGTCGAAATAAATTGGCTTTTTCATTTTGTTTGTTACCAGCAGCAGCAATAATCTATGTAATAGTTGATAATTTGCCATCTCTCTATAAATTTATCTCCATTGAGAAAAACAAAATAATGATAATACTTATATTCTAATTTTATAATGATATAATATAGTACATTCAATTGTGTGCATATTAACACACATAATACCACCTAATATATTATATTTAAATGCAGTTCAATAAATTAATATTTTATAACATAATCGGCATTACAGAGGTGGGGAAAAAGCTTAATATGATTTGTTGAAAAGCGAAGTGGAAGTCGATACATTTTTATAGTCTCTATTTAATCTCAGAATTTATTACAGGACACCTGTTTGAAAATCTTTAAATAATAATAATAACATCTAATTTCTCAAGTATCGTTTTAATTTGGACAGCCATTTATATTTATATTTATTAACTGAATAATTTACAGTTGTACTGCACACTGTATTCAACATAACATAACGTTTGAGGACACATTCCCCGTAGACCACATAGATGAAATTAATTATTAATTTTTAGTTGAATAGAAGCAGTGTTATGACTAAATGGCTTTTAGTACTTACCACGGTATTTTTATAAATTAATCATAGTTGTAAGTTTATAGGTATATTTTATTATGTATATACTATATAGGTAGGAACACATTGATGATAGATACTTACTAGATGATCTATGTGCTACTTATCAGCAATATTAGAACTTGTTTACAATCTTTCAAAAATATTTACAAAATGATTGAAATTCCGGTGTGTAATGTATGTTCATTTTTGTCTACCATGTTCTTGATTATATAGTGCTTAAGCGTACCATACAGGTGTCATCGATCTACGGATCGCAGATATTACAACGCAGATTAAAAACAACATTAATGCCTCTGGTCACTAATGCCTTATTAAATAAAATCGTTCAGTAATAACGATTTGAAAATAAAATGTTTATGTTAGTCATCATCGTAATAAGCTTTGAAATTATCCTATAAGGCATGACTAACCTTGAATTACATTAATATATATTAGAAATTAAAAATGCAAATTGTATAAAACGAAAACAAAAATATTGCGCTATTGCTCTGCTTTGAAATAATATGAAATCGTTTTATGATTAAAATGATAAACAATATCATTACACGTTGCACTTATAAATATGTATTAGAATACATTTTATAAATAACAGTAAACCATTTCACTAGCCAATTCCCCTATTTGCCACATCTTCGTGTGATTTAAGCACGTCATTGAGGCTGTTATCAAGATTATTATTTTTTGATTTCAAGCAAAATAACCAAAAAAATCGAAAAATGACCCGTCGAATGTAGTGTCGATTTCTATTTGAAAGATTGAAAACACGCATGTAAAAACACCAAAATAGCATCGCATGAGTACCTATAGAGTCCAACAAAAATAATTAACTATACCCACTACTGGGTACACATCGGCGAACAGCTTCTTATATAGGGTTTCTAAAAGAAATAAAAACATTAATGAATATGAACGGTTTTAAGATCATAGTGAGTATGTATAACGAAAAAAACATATTCGTTTGCTCACGGTCAGGAGATTTCGATGTGGCTCGTTTGGTTGATGAATGCAAATGTTTATAATAAAATAGTACCTATACAGAAGACAATGTAGTGTGGAATCATTAATCTTTCACACACACACACACACACACACACACTGCACACCTTAGTAATGATAACGACGATTATATAACATGAATAAACGATTATTACCCTATATAGTAGAGTATAGTTGCAATTGGACACGTTTTCATATCGTTTTATTGGTAAATGTCTGTAGCAGAATTCTGTCAGACTAGGAAGCGTAAATCGTCCGAAAACACTTCAGCCTCACTCGTCCCAACTCCGTACGTTCTATTTTCATGATTCGGCCGTGAACCTAAAAACTTGAACAATATCACTTCCTTGGATATGTTCCTACTATTATGTAGCCTTATTTCCATATTTTATTATAAAGCCGTAGGTTAGGTTAGGCGGTAAAGGCGTATTAGGTTTGGTAAAGGCGTAGTGTCGAAAAAATATAACTCCCGAAACACAAAAGTATATTAATTTCAGTGATGGCGTAGCAAGGGTATATGGCGAATTGTGCTTACGCCGGGGACGCAGTTTATGGAGGGACGCAAATTTGTGCTTCAAATTTGTACTTTTTTTTATTTTACCTTCAAAACGACATCGCCTAATTATATACATAAAAAATAAATGTTAAAAAATATCATTCTTATTTTGGTCAATTTTTTAATCGCCAAAAGGCGCATTTTCCTAGGTTTGCCAGAGGCGCTAACTAGTCTTTCTACGCCACCGATTGATTTGTTATAAAGGCTTTAATCTAGAGTTTAGTATTGTTAATATTTCTATAATATTGTTATAACTTATAAGTACTGGCGTAGGGACTGTAATTACTATATAATAGGCATATGTTTTCAAATGGTCGACATATGATCGAGAAAAAATGTATTTTCTATTATTATACTTGCCGATGGAAGTGATAAATTAAATATCTTCGGAAAAACCACTTCTTCAACTTCGTTAAACATACACAGATTTGAACACAATTATTATTTATTTGGGTTATATTGACCAGATATAGTATTATGTAGGTCTACAATAACATACAATTATAATATCTATAGGTATTTTATTTTCTGGAGCCGATGTCAACCTTTTTTTACAAGTAAAATATTTCCTTTTTCCGTCAGTCAAGTTTTCTCTGTGCGCCCCTCTTTAAAATAGGGTTACTTACCTACTTACTTACCAAATTTAGAACCATGACTGACTTTGGCTTGTCTTGGACGGTCTTATTGATAATAATATGTACCTAACTTTTCCGATTTTAAATAATATGTGGCTAATCGTATACGCGTCGTGTGGGTAATAGATAAATCGATGATATGATAATTTTCGGCCGGAAATATAACGACCAAATCATCATGCAGCTCTAATATTATATATAATCGTTATTATTTGGGTCGTGGATTATTATGTAAATACATAGATATTTTTACGGAGTGAATATTTTTTTAAAGGTTTTCCGTTCGAAAACAGGTACGTGCGGTACCTGCAAAAAGACAGTCCGAATAGCGGAAATAAAATAATAAGATATTCTGAACCTGGATTCGACTTAATCGGATGAAAAATGTGTTTTGTTACCGTTTTCTACGCTTTAAATCGATTTGATTGTTGATTTCCACGTCGATAACATAACATATACCCATATAGATATAGGTATATGCGTTATATATTATCGAATTATGCACGCGGTACGCCAATAATTGCAGCATGGTTATATAAACATCGCCGGATTTCAAACTAAACAAAAAACGCGTTTGATCTGGAATAAAAAAAAAAAAATCGTAATAATCGTTATTTGCTATCGCCGACTCTCTCTCTCTCTTTTGTAAAAAAATGTTCTCTCGTGAAATGACATGCACTGAAAGGTTTTCCGCTCGTTTTAAGTATAAGTAATATAATATAGTGATATAATTGTGACTAGGAGTTTTTATTGCATAATCAAGCATTCCCGTTCCCTTTTCTCCGATTCTAAACGTAGCGAAATGTTCACCAAACCTTTATATTAGCATAGTAGTCTGTACACTATGGCCTTTTAAAAATATTTCGACACTTATATTTAGCTATTTATAGGCATAAGAAATTTTTGATTTTTTAAGATATTGTTGTCGATAATGAATAGTTCTCTCTGTCGATGACTCGAAAAATTAATACGAGATTTCTCTAAAATTGTTATTACTTTAATTTAATAAAAATAAATTGAGCTATGATTCACAGTAACTTTTTATGAATGTTTGATGATTAAATTTTATCGTACACGCGTAATTACTATACACTCCACCTTTGCCGTATAATGTATACAATCGGGTTTCTTGTAATATTATTATTTTATATTAGGAAAAAAAATAATTCCTAAGGTAAAACGCCTTAACGACCGACGACTTCCTCGTTTCCCGTCCAAATTACCAGGAATTTTTATACATATATAAATGTATTATAATACGTTATAAGCACTTACACGCGAATTATTATACTCAATTCATACACGCATTATACAACGTTGCATTTACAATAAAGGTACCTATGGTAAGTCCATGATAAGTGTTCATTTGTTTACCGTATAATATATTATACATATAGGTATATAATATACGAATTGGAATCGGATGCGTTGAAGAGTAGAAGACCTCGGAAGTGTGTGTATAGCGTATCAACGCCATGAACCGAACATATAATATATAATACCTATATATATATATCCAGACGATATATTAAAAATCCGAAGGTTAATCGCTGTTATTACAGTACACATTGTACCTATATATATATTTTGTTTAGAACACGAATTAGGCGCCTCCTATATTATGTTTAATTTTTTAATTGCAAACGCGTATCATAATGTTCTTGTTATTTTTGTTGTAAAATTTTCGTATGTCTGATAATGTTCAAGAAGTTAATAAGTGTAAATTCTGGGGTCAACGGAATTTGCGAGAGATTACACCGCGGAGTGTTCGCATTATAATAACATCAAATTCGCTTCGACATAAAATCTGTGAGAACTGCAATATTATTCAGTGAATAATATGAAACACGATGAACAAAAATTCTATAAATTGTTAGAAATTTTCTAATTTTTTAAAAATATAATTCAAAATTAGTAGTTTGATAGTAACGCAACATAACATTTGTTTATCAATGAAGTCTTTTTTTACAAACTTTAATACAAATTTTATTGTATTATGTGTGTCAAGTTAAATTTTTTTTAAACCATCGATTTAAAAACTGTGAATTATACATATGTATATGCACAAGACAAGGACCTTGTAAAAATAAAAATAAAAAATGTTTTTTTATTGAAATATTAGCCAGTATAGCTAAAAAGGTATTACGACGAACGATATTCGTTCTCATCAGGAACAATACTTGTTTGTCCCTGAAAATCTATGAAATAAATTTAAAAATAAAAGGTAGGTAGGCAAGTAAAACATTACAACAATTACCTACAACACATTAATGTAATGTTATATAACTACTATATTTTATTACCGTTTTGAGAAGGAATACTATAAACAATATTTACCTATATGATAAAAATGAAGTCTTCTCGAGTTCCATGTCAAATGTATGTCAATCTTATATTGGATGCACAAAACGCGAGCTTAATGCGTTCAAATTGTGTGTGCATCATAATGTGTGAAACTGCAAAATCAAAACAAAATCAATTTATTGTAATCGTACATTTTCTCAGATCTATATAGGTACATTGAATCGTGATGGTGCATCACACTTTTGTACAAATCATATATTAAGAAAATGATTGAACATTTCATAAAATCTAGTATATATTTATATTTCATAATAATGTTTTAGCTGTTTAAATTTGTAATTAAATAATAAATGAAGTTCTAAACCTAAAAGAGTGCAAAATTCATTAATATAACATCGTAAAGTTTCTCTTAGATCATTTGATAACATGTATACTATTCAGTATTTATTAGAAGATATTATTAATATCAATTTTCAATGTAATGATCGGTTAATTATGATTTATGTTACATAAAATAATATTAAGTCGTAATTGATTTTCCGGAACAATTAATTCATTTGTAATGGACATAATTTTGTAGATATCATAATCACCATTAATTTTTATTATAATACATTTATACAGACATAAGTACATTGTTGTTGTCAAACGAATGCTATATGGATAAAAAAATATATTTTGTACAATACAATATGTTTGTACAGGGTCGCAAACTCACCCCTATTTCTTATTTAATAATAAATGTATTCAAATTCTGATTTTTTGATTTTTAAAATATATTTAAAGAT
>PVMI01021477.1:1443-15788 GCA_008528875.1 Aulacorthum solani
TATTATTTTGACCAGTCTTGTAGTTGCATTCTCCTAGCGGAGATTTTTATGAAATCTTGTGCTATTTCCTCCGCAGTTACATTTTCTTCCTTATTAATGTTTGTTAAAGCCAAGCCATTTAGCCTTTCTTGACATATTGTTGATCTCAGGTAAGTTTTTATTCTTTTAAGAGTAGAAAACGTGCGTTCTGGAGAGGCAGAAGTAACTGGTAGTGTGGAGAACAACTGTAAAAGTGTTTTAATGTTCGGAAAAAGATCTTGGCAGTGCTGTATTGCTTCAATTGCAGTTTTGTTATTGACAATAATATATGTTATATATATCTACGTAGGGAACTATATCGAATATAATATAACAAAACTATACTAAGTTTTTCGATTTATTGATCCACTGTGTTGCCTTTAAGGTATACCTTTAATATGGAATAATTTACATTTTTACCTATACTATAAGGACTGTAATTATGTTTGAATGAATAAAAAGGAAAACAATTCTTATCGATTCAGAAAGTTCATGCTTACAATATAGATTTAACGAGCTGTATAGAAGATGCGTATTTTTGTATATACAAGATACAATTAATAATATTCAATAATAAACCATATTTTTACACAGAGAGATTTATCTCTCTTTCTTATCCCCATTTTTCTTATAATAATACATTTATTTTAATTCTTATTTTTGAAATTATTAATTATACTATATACCCAGAGGTAATTTTATCAAATCATTGCATTTTTTTGTACTCCTCAAAGGGAGTGATCTATGGAGATACAAACTTCTGTTTTTTAAATGAGACCCCCCTCTTTACTGTAAATTATTAAGTGGATAATTTTTTGAAAATTTTGATGTACCAAGTTCAACATTCAAATAAATAGTTTCTTAATCATTAAAATGTTTGTACTGAAGATAATAGTCCTTAAAAATGGTTTTACAAAAATATAAAATAGACGTAGTATCGGAACCAGTATTTATTAAATTTGGCCATTTTTACAAACTATTAATGTTGATAGATTATGATTAATGATTAATTGTTCGTAGAATACAAAGTTAAATAATTCATAAATTACTCGTACGAAATTTTGATTTTCAGAAAAAATATCTGCTGAATAATTTACAGTTGAAAACGGTGGTTCTCATTTGAAAAAAGAAGTTTGTATCTGTAGGTAGGTACACTCCTTAAGAAATATAAAAAATCTCGAGAATTCGAAAATATGGTCTTTAAGTATATTTAAAAATTCCAAAAATCAGATTTTAAATAACTGCATTATTGAAGAGAGTTTGGGTTAATATACTTGGTGAATCAACTAGTATATTTTGAATATTTGTATAATATACTTATTAGTTATTTTGAGAAAAATTAAATTCGATTATATGCATATTAATTAGCCATATAGTCTAAAGATATAGGTAATAATATAGGTAATATACATAATATCTCTATCGACCAAATTTAATTACATAGATTATAGATACCTAATATAAATATAATATTCACATTTTAAATATACAGATTTATAATTATTGAGCAATAATGAAAAGCACTAGGTTATTTGTATACTTTTAATCGGTAAATTTAAAATAATATGGGTACATACTACCTAAACCTCTATCTTATCTAACTTATTTTTATTCTATGCTAAACCTAATAAAACATTAATAATTAGGTAGATATAGTTTTATTTCAAGAATTCAATATTCTATGATATGTCATTACTCATTTACAATTTATGATTTACCCATAAACAATGACAGAAAATATACTTTCAAAAAATGTTAGACAAAAACATATATTTAAAATAAGAAGAAGTTACCTTTATGTAATATTTTTTTATAAGTAGATTAAAAGACAGTAAATGCATACTTTTACATGAACTAGTATCTTTTTAGGCATATGTATATTATGAACTATAGTATAATGGCGGAAAGTAAGAGTAGCTGGTACTACCAGTACCAGGGCCAAACAACAATAACAAGCAGTTGACACGGAATGGTAGAAAGGTTTACTTTTGACTAAAATTTCCACCAAGGCTAAATAGAATTGTCACATTTTTTTGTTAAATAATAAATAGTTAAGAATTCGTTTAACGAAGACATAAAACTCTATATCATTTTTAAATCCACATTTTATACATTTTACAAAACAAATTCAAATGCATTGATAAAAATAAGTAAGAACGCTATTAAATTATTTTTATAGAAATTTCCACATTGTTAAAATATAAATCAATAACACGCCAACACGCGTAGCGAATAAATATGATTTGTGAGAAAACTTCTATGAACCATTACTAATTACATTCGCTATAGTTGCTGACATAATTAGGAAAGTGAGATCTGAGAAAACCATTTGCTATAAAGAATAAAGAGAAAAATGTTCTTTTAATTTACTTGTGCCCGCAGGTATCTATAATATGTTTGTTCGTTAAATCTCATGCATAAAACATTAAAACAAGGAAATAAGTACCTAATTAAAATAACTGGACTGTGCAAATGTGGAAAATACATCATTTTAGCATCTACTTTATTGTTATATAATATAAAATTAATTTTAGATTATAAATTATAATGTATAATATATATATATATATATATATATACATATATACATGGCTTTACTTTATACTAAATATCTTGTACTGTTTTAATTGCTATTCAATTTAAATGGCATGTAATATTATGCTAGCTACTACCACGAATAATCATAAGCATGTGCTATTGTTACATTAAGTTTTTACAAAAAATCTAAAAATGCACAGTCAAATTAATTTTACATAAATCAACCATATATACGTATATATATATATATAGATATGTATATAATATGTGTGTATAATATATACACAGTAATTCGCTAAGCATGATCACTCCTCACCTTTCTTTTATTCTTAAATAATATTTTTATTTACATTTTGATTTCGGAATATTAAGTATACAGAAATAATATTTTATTTACTAATTTTTTTAATCAGATCATTTTTTTGAAAATGTGATGTCCCTACATCGAAACAAGTAGTTTTAGAATAGTAAAGCTATTAGTAGGTTCTATAAAGATAATGTTTCACGATAAAAGATTGATCACTAAATCAAAAATTAAGGGGGGCTATGGTAATATGAAAATTTAAGCAATTATTATAAATTAATAAAAACTTTATTTGAATACACTATTTGAAATTGTATGTAAAACCATAATAATTAAAAAATATTATCTCTAGCTGCCGTGGCGCTTGTATACCAAACGATATAAAAACATAAATATAAATGGTCTAAAAATGAAAATATTTGAAAATAATATAATCTTAAAATATGCATAAAAATTCTAAAAATAAGAATTTTAATGATTTAAATGATATAAAGGGTGAGCCTATGTTTCGAGAATCGTTGTGCATTATTGTTAATAGCACCGGAGTATAAAAAGAATATATCCGTATAGCCATACACCTTGGAGTGAATAACGACTTCGTAAATGGAAGTTTTGAATATGTAGTTATAACTCCTAATAAGTAAAGGAAATGGTATTATGATTGTCAAGGCCAGGGTCATATTATAGTATTATACACTGTTTTGTTCATTTCAAAATTGTTCATTACTGTTGTCTACAAAAATTAAATATACCTGTAGTCTATAGAGTATTTAGGTATAAGTAAAAAAGTAAAAACTACATACAATTCGAGTTTAAGTATGTTTTATGGATCATTTTGTATTCAGTAGGTAAAACAAATTATTATACAATTATCTAATTAGTAATTACTTAATATTCTTCGTTTTTACATAGGTAACGGTTTTGAACATTTTTGGAAAATGTATTATGCTTAAATTACTAACAATTAAGACATATTTACATAGGTGAACGCATACGGTGTGTGACTTTTAAATTTTAATATAATATTATAGTAGGTACCTACGTTATTATTTACGTATATTTTAAAGGATTCAAATGTAAAAATGTAATAATGTAATATAGAGTACTATGGACTAGAGTAGGCTGTAATGTTCATAAATACTCGTAGGTATAGTCATATTATAAGCATTAAATACTAAACAACGTGAAATTAAAACGTAGGCTCACATATCAAATATATTTATGGGATCAAGAAAAAAAAATTAATTAATTATGTAAAATAAAAATTCAAAATGATAGTCGTATTATTAGGTATTTGTTTTTATTTTTTTAATCATATTTTACCTATATAAATTATATTATTAATTTGAGTATTAAATATCGTAAAATATATATATTATAATAAACAAAAATTTGCTTGTATAAAACAAAAAAATGATAAGTATTTATGATTTATCAATTATACCTATATATCTACAAAAAAATGGGCTTTTAAGTACCTCCGCTATTCTAGAACACGCACACAAACAGTATAATATAATCGTTTATTATCGATTTTTAAAAGTTTTATTATTAAGGGTTATATAACTACCTTACTATCTATATAAGTTTAACAATTAAACTATGGAGGAATTATTATATTGAAATATTTTAATTTTTTGAAATCTTGAAACATTATTTACCTTTTATTGCGGCATTATTATGTTAAATGGTGTAACTCTTCTCCAGCTGCAAGTACCCACAAGGGCCACAGTAATTTCGCTGTTATTATTGATTTAAATATTGAATTGTAGGCTTATTTTATAAAATGGAAAACGATACAACTAAAACCATAATGTCTATAATTGAGAGGAAATTATAGAACATGTAACGTTCTTGAGAATTGAGATTATAATATATTTATTAGTCAAAATCATAGACATTTTTCCTTAAATATTAAATATATACCATGTCGTGTTGGATAGGTCACATATTCACTTCTCGTGAAGTACCTAAATGATAAAAGTCAAAAAAATAAGTTTTTCTCTGAATACAGCTAGATATAAACAATAGGTTTATAATAATATAATACCCACGGGGAATATATAATGACCCGATATAAATTAATGGAGCATTAACTTTAAATATTATTGAGTTTCAATGTTTTGACATTTGGTACCAGAATATTTGAGATATATTTTTATAAAAAAATAACATTTTTTATAATATTTTAAAACAATCCTTCGATGGATATTTTTTGGTTCAAACTGTTAGAGCAAGAGAAGCTATCGTATTTCCTGGACCAGATATTTTAGATAAAAGTACCTATAGGTTATAGGTAACTGTTTTTATTCACATTGTGGCTATTCATGATCAAAATTTAAAGTACCTAGTTAGTTAAAGAATATTTTTTGAAGACTAACTAAAGTTTGATATTAATAATTATCAGAGATTAAAATTGTTACGTAAAAAGTTCCAATAACAAACTTTTTATTTTTCAAAAATAGACGTATGCCATAAAAATTGTATTTATATAATTTCAACAGAATTTTCAAAAAGAAAGTATATATAATATAATGTCTATCATAAAAATATCATAATTCATAACCAATTATTTAAAAATTAATTAATAAGTTTGGTAGGTACCTAAGTTGAAATTATAAGTCAGAAATTTTTAATAACAATTTATTCAAATCACGCAATAGGTTCTAAATAATTATATAATATAACTACTAAATTAAATCAATAATTAAATAATTTTAAAAAGTCGGGTGGCTCATTACCTATAATTTAAATAAGAAATGGGTTTATAGATTACCTATAGCAGTAAAATAAAAGTTAAGTACCTTGTATAACATTTTTAAGTCGTTAAGAAGGTAGTTTTATAATTGTCTTTTAAAATAATGCCTATATTATCATATAAAAATATTAACTAATTATTGTGAAAACAATTTTATTTCTAAATACAACATTAATTAAATATAATTTAGAAAACTCCAATAAAACACACAAATAAATAATACTTAGTGTCAGAAAATGTATCATATAACAAAGAACCTGCGGAATAGACATTTTTATTGATTTTTTCACATCATAAATGTATAGGACTTTCCATAATATACAGTGATGTAGACCCGCAAGTAATAACTAAAAAAAACTTACCCCGGTAATAGTGCGCCATTAGACTGACTGAAAAGTTTTTCTCGTTCTTTTTTATTACATTCTATTACCATTTCAAATTCGGTTTTAGCTAAAAAAAAAATTACGTTTTAAACTCGGTACAGGCATCTTAAATAATAATTAATTCTTATTAAAAAATTACCCAAATTCAATTCTATACAACAATGGAAAAGGAATTTTTTACAATTTTTCAATTTTCAAATGTGCGATATTATTTTTGTAGTAAAGATAAATGTTCAACAACTAACAAGCTTCCTCCTTCACTAACTTCTGAGTTCTGAATACAGATTTTCTCCTTTTGGATATTTTCCACAGTTCCTTCCACACTTCCGCGGAATGTGAGCACGGGGTGAGAGTTTATGTATTGATAGTAGCGCCATCTGTTAACGTAAAATCTTTTATAATACATCAAAATTGCTTATGTTGGCGTTGTTTTAAATCTAATAATTATTTTATCCATTGCGCGGTTGTGCTGTATTGACCATATATATATACAATATATTGTATCTATGGTATTGACACTCAACAAGTGATAATATTCATAAAAGTGCGATCCTTTGATAAGTTTTATCATCACGTACATGTGTCATGTAGGAACCATCGAGATAGATAATATATTATGTATCTCAGTGTGTAAGAACTGAGAACAATAGTGAAAAATGTGAAATTTTCACAGACTAGCTCATAGAGAAAAGATTTAAGACTAGTGTCTATAGTTGTAGACAGTAATAGACTACATCGTTATAACCGCACTACACTGCTACTGTAACAGTAGTCTCTGAACTAATAGTTAATTTTACTTTAATAGTGGGTACGTCAGCATTCAGTAGCCATAATATTGGTGAATATTGAACTATAACAATTTAATCCAAGAATATATAAAATTGAAAAATTTTATATTTTTATTTTTATTGTATACTTTTTTAAGCACGGGAATGTGAACAAAAAAATCAAAAAAATTACTCCTAGTTTATGTTGGTTCAATGAGTTGAATTTATATTTTTTTCAACCACTGGAATGGTTTTTCCCAAGTTTTTGTTGGTGTTAGTCATTCTCCCGTACTTGTTCTGTGAAAGTCTGGATGATGGTAAGTGTTTTAATTTAGTTTTATTTTAGTTTTAATTTATAGATATATTAGGTGTACAGTAAAACTATAAGCTAAAAAAATACAATTAAACCATAAGTGCCAATTTATCCTATTTAATATATGTATATGTGAAAATTAATTTCTGTTGTCTTAGATGAATTTAACAATATAAACACCAGTGTACAGTTGATTTCAAGGTTTTCCCAAGATCTAATTCATGGCTCAATATTGTTTTCTCAACATTCTTCGATTGATGATATTATTCTAATTTCTGTTTCATTAAAAAATTTTGGCAACTCATTACAATGGTCTTGGCAAATAAAAGAATTTCCAGTTGATTATACTATTTTAGCTGATCGATGTAGTGACAAAAATCTTGGAAATAAGTAATATATTTCTTTTATATAGTTTTTATAAAATAAATATTAAACAATAAATTATATACATTTATTTATAGATTATTGAATTTTGATGATACATTTGGAGAGTTATCATTAGAAAATCATACAAGACTTCAGTTTTCGATTTCAAAATCTATATTAGAACTTACTGGTCCTTTGGGAATTTGGTATAGATCTTTATTGCTCAAAGATAATGCTGGAAATACTATTTGCTCAACAATTATGGTATGTATATCAATTATTATTAAATACAGCGAAATGTGCATTATTGAATAAATTGCTTTATTTAATATAATATAATTAGTAGTTGGTACTAATTTAAATCTTAATAATAAATATTAGATTTGTCTATACAGTATACCGGTTTAAGGTTTTTGCCAATTTTTAGTGCATAAGTACATGCTTATTTAGGCATTTTTTAAAGGATGAACTTACATGGTGTTAGGTACTTATTATTTTATTTTTGTTCATTTATAGAAATACTGCTGAATTGAATAGTATTTGATATTATATGTAAAGGTAAATTATTATATTCTAATAACGAATTTGATTATTATAATTTAACTGTGGACTATTAAAATAACAAATAGGTACATATAAATAATTTAATTATTTTGTTAGATTTCATCATTGATTTAACTTTTCAAATATTAAAGTACTTTTGTACTTATATTTATTATTTTTAAAATATATGAACCACAGTATAATGATTTAAACGGGATTGGGGTACTTGTCCAAACATCAACAATACAAGAGATAAAATTAAATATTTAAATCTGAGTGGCGGGAAAATACTTTTGGACAGGTATCAACTAAACCAGTACTATAATTTTAAATACAATAAATAATATTTTTACAGGCAAAAGATGATTCAGAATTGCGAGTGGCTGAAGCTAAGTTTCAAACTCGATTTTTTGGCAGTATTTATATTGTTTGGGTTGGTATATCCAGAAGTTTAATGGATGCTGTCATATTTACTAATCTTGAAGATAGGAAAAGTTTAAAAACTGAGCTCACTACCAATAATTGGAAAATATTTTCAACTGATGTTCTTGAATCCATTTTAGGTATGTTAATTATACATGATTGTGTTATAATATGATGTTATTTTTTTATTAAAATAATAATGCATTTTAAACATTTTTCAGATAAGTCAAAACTGAATTGTGATGCTCTTCAAATTTTATATGATCCTGAATCTAATGGCTTAGGTGATTTAGGTGCTAGACTTGGGCCAGTTCAAATTGGGAAAAAATCATTAGTACGAGATACTAATCTAGCAACATTTGATATTGAATATGATAGTAGAGCTTTATACATGGTTTTGTTTGATAGTGAACGTGCTGATAATATTTTAGATTGTGCTCAAATAAATTTAAAAAAAAGCATAACACTCAAGTAGACATTTTTATTTCAAATAATTTAATAAGCATGTAATACATATAATTAATGCATAACTATCTATTATTTTTTTATAGGGGATTTGTTAATGAAACCAAAATAAAACTTGAGTTAACATTTTGGCAAAAATCAAAATTTGAAGTTACTAATGTTTATAGCAAAGCTGATTCAATCCAAAATGATATAACTTTAAGATTACATGAAATGCCATCAATTCCAAAAACATATAAAACACCATCAAATATACATAATAATTGTTTGGGTGTTGGTAACATTTTTAATCCAACTGGTAAATTATTTCCTGCTGAAGCTGAAAGACTAACTCAAGATAAATATGCTATTGGTGATTTAAGTGGAAAATACAATTTTGATAGTTCTAGCTGGGATGCATATTTACCTCTATTTGGAAGCAATAGCGTTATTCACAGATCATTAGTTTTATACATGTAAGTAGTATATACAATTTAATTTTATATAGAAATGAATGTAATCTTTTTGATTTTAGAAATAAGGAAATATTGACTTGCACTACATTGTTACCATTTACTAGTCCAAATTCTCAGACTAAGGTAGCTTACTTAACATCAGAAGCAATTTTTCGATATCCTCTAGTTGGAAGAATTGTATTTCGACAACCTATTGACATTGGAGCTACTGAAACTGTAATAATAGTTGAAAGTTTAGTTCATGCTGATGGTACAACACTTAAAGATTCAGACGAACATAGGTGGTCTATAAATGTACAACCACCCGGAAAAGACTTTTATAATTGGATGGATCGGTGTAAAAGTGCAGGTCCTATATATGATCCTCACAAGGTATTATTAATTTATATGATAATACAATTCTAATTTTTTTTGTGTAATTATTAACTATCTTCAAAAATAGGTTGTGAAAAATAATATGACATCTTTATGCAGTAAGTCCCTTAAATACTGCAGTGTAGGCGATTTATCTTCTCGTTTGAATAGTTTGTCGATAGCTGGTAATAAATTAAACGCAATAGGTGTGAGTAGACATATGTTTGTGGATGAATATATGTCATTGTTTGGAATAAATTCAATTATTGGTAAATCACTGGTGATTTATGGTGATCATGGTCCAGAAGCTCGTGGGGATCGTTTAGCTTGTTCAAAGTAATTTTACAATTGAAAATTATACGGTGGATGTATTTAATAATTAACAAATATTGCACGATATTATGTTCATTTTAAACCTTAATTTATTATTAGTTAGGTAAAAGGGTCTTGACAATTCTTGGTTAGAAACAGTTTATTACAGCCAGATGGCTGTAAGAACTATGTATAAATGATGAAATATTTGAGAAATTAGTTAAAATGTGCCTATATTATTATGTATTATAAGTTTAATTACAATTGTTAAATACTCATTTCAGAATAGAAAAGGTATGGCATCGAAAAGCTGTAGTAAAGGACTGGTACAGCTATACTGATACAAATTCTGTTTCTGGAAAAATTGAATTATTCCAACTTTCTGAGTATGATCCAGTTGATTTTGAGATCAACCTCCAAGGTGTACAAGGTGGCTTTGATTATTATGTTTATTCAGTAAGTCTATGATTAATTAATATGTACAATATAAAATTAATAATTTGTGATTTAATATTTATACTACAATAGAATTCAGTTGATGGTGGTTTAGATTTACCATGCGAGAGTTCAAATTTATATGAAATTTGGGATCCATGGAATAATAAAGAGATTGGAGGTTTACGATATGGGGATTGGAGCTTAAGATTTGGCTCAATACATGGTGCTAGGACTGTGTCTGCAATTGGAAATGATACCCATGCTCAGTTATTTGGACAATTAGTATTTTTAGGCCGATCAGTAATGATACATGGAATGCCTTCTAAAAAAAGGTGGACAAAATATCATAATTGAATAAGTTTATATTTAATAATATCATTTATCATATACAACTTTTTTATTTTATGTGTATTATGTTAATAGATTGGTGTGTTCTACAATAGAAAGAGGATATGCACCTTCAGAAGCTCGAGAAATCAGAGCGATGGCTTCATTTCATAACCCTAATGGTTTTCTTTATGGTTACATACGAATGGTCTGTATTCAATTGATTTAATTTGAATTTTATAATGTAGTTAATAGTTATGAACATTTTCTTTTTGTACATTTTAGACTCAACTAGTTTATAATGATGGAAGTAAAAGTGATACTGTAATTGAAATTAATTTGCATTACCCAGGTTTATATAATAGAAATATGGTAAATTTTGAGTTGCATGTGTTTAAATTTGACTATCGTGTAATTTATATAATTTAACTGTAGACTAAAAATCATAAATGGGCAATTTATGTTAATCCAGTTGGTATTGATGCCACTGTCAAAGACCATGGAACTCGGTGCACTGCAGCTGGGTACATTTGGAATCCATACTACACACAACTTGCTGATCCATTGAATGTAAAGTATATGTAGTCAATTAATTTTAAAACTGTTGCGAATGTAAAAAGTTTCATTTTCATTGATTGTGTTAATTTAAGTATAAATAAATAGTAAATTGTATTCAAATGTTATAGGTAAAGCTGTATGAAGATGAATGTGGACCTGATCAGCCTCTGCGGTGTTATGTTGGAGATATATCTGGTCGTTTGGGTAATATTGACGTTGGTTCACATTCAATGGTATTTTCTGATCCAAATTTACCTTTAGGTAATAGTATTCAATATATATTCAAGCAAAAGGTTTTTAAAACTAATATAAAATTTTAGAAGGAGACATTTCAGCAATTGGTAGATCAATTATTGTATTTTCAAAAAATGGTTATGAAAAATTAGGATGTGCAAACATTGAGTATGATAAAGACATCATTAAATATGTGAATGTGAGAAAAACTACTAAGTATGAAACAACACATTTTTTTGAAGCTGTGAGGAATGCAATGGGAGTTCCTGACTGGATGATTACTGTAGACAGTAGAAAAACAAAAATATTACATAATGGCGCTTGTATTCAATATTTGGTTCATTTTAAAGGTATATTTTGTAAAAGATTATTCTTGCATATCATATTAGTCAAATTATCAAAATGACAAAATTTGATAGAAGTGTTGTTATTCATAACTTTTCTTAATAACAATAATAACATTAAAACCATATTAATTTTAACAAAATTATTAATTTATTTTTTTTAATTAGGTGCCCTTGCTAATGAATTGGAATCTGATTTTAGTAAACTATTAGCAATTGGACAATTGCCTGCTCAAACACTAAAAATAAGTGGTTATTATCCTACTAATGTTAAATTAAAAATTCCATATCAAGGATGTCCTGTGTACAACAAAAAATTAGCTTCAAGTAAATTTTATATTGTTCAATAATTGAATTTTGGTATATGTTGATTGCGGGCTGATTAATTATTTGTTTCAGGTATATCATCTGCAGGGATGTGGATCACAGGCAATGTTTTAGTTATAACTGCATTAATTACATTTAACACATTTTTATATGGTTGATTCCTAAAATCAAGTTAACTATTTTTATACATTTATATTTTTATTTTTCATTATTGATTATTATTTATGTGTAATTTGTTTGTATAATAGTATAGTACATTTTGATACTTGTTGAGAAGATGTTGTACCCGTATGTGTTTATCCGTCTTGCCCTTGTACAACATACCAAATTTTCATTCACTAGTTTCAATAGTGTACTGTTAGTTTTCATATGAGAGTGAATTGACCTATCATCAAACTATTAATTAAGAACATTAATTGTGTTTTCTCATTGGTTTTTACAATATTTTAATTTTTTAGTTAATTATGAACATTTACAAATATTTATACTTTACATACTTATAACTTACTTAAAAATTAAAATATCGTAAAATACCAATAAGAGAATACATAATACAGATAATATTCTGGCCTAAAATTTTGATAGTAGTATCAAAACTCACAGCTCACTATTGAAACTAGTGAACAAAAATGTCCTATGTTGTATGCGTGTAAGAAAGAGACAACACATGCAAGTGTGACATCCTCTTAAGTATAGCATGAAATTATAGTCCATAGATACTATTTTATGAAATGTTCTGTTTTTAAATTTTAAATAATACTCAATTTAATAAATAAACTACTTCTATCTGGACCTAAAACATTTGAAATTTGATCTTAAATATCACATAGATCATTATTTGATGTAAATTTGTTATTCACAAAAGCATTTATTAACTAATGAATAAATTGACCATAACATTTGTAAATTCATAACATCAAGCCAACAAAAACAAATTTTTTTTCTTTTATCACTTATTGGCATTAAAAATTTTTAGATTTTAAACTTTGAGAGTGGTTTTTTTGAAGAAAATTGGATCTAGTTGGTACCTTGTGGTTCAAAAGTAAAAAAGAGAACTCTATGTAAGAGTGTATGTTGTTTTTTATATTCTGAGCAGATCGATGAATGTATTGATTGCACAATGATATATATTTTTTTGTTTCCAGGTACAACTGTACAAGGTAAGTAGTCAAAATAATGCTTCAATTGTCAACTTTAGTATCTTTTCTGTTAGTAAAATTAATCTAGTTGGTGTTTTTAAAAGAGTCTGGGGCAAAAATTAAGGGAAAACTGAATTTTAATGAAAATCAGTTTTTGATGTACAACCTGGACAAACCCAAAATTTCATCAATATTTTACAAGTATTTAAAATAATTATTTATTATCAATACCAACATTAATATTTTCTGTGGCAAATGTCCGAAAGGCGTAATTCCAATAAAATTACCTATCGACTGTTTTGTCGAAATGTATTTTTAATATTTCTTAATGGGGTTAAAAATTTATGAGGAACCTTGAATTAATCGTTTTCATGTTTTTTCACTCAAAAAAATATTTTATTGTACATAAAAAATACAAAAATAAGTTTAAATTTCAAATAACTAAATATCACAAAAATAATCAACGTATTGTGAAAATTTTGTCAAGTATGGAAAATGTTAAAATCAATAGTTGGTAAAGATATCATTGTTATTAATTTTTGAATCACAAGGAAAAACAGTAGAAAACTGGTTTTATATAAGATTTTTTGTTAAAATGTTTTCTCGATTATTTAGTTAATTACCTACCACTTTTTTGTATACAAATTATAAATACCTATTCTTTTAAAATTAATAAAAAAAAGTAGGTACCTACCAATTGGATAATGGGACATTTTAGATTCTGGGCAGAGTGATGAATGTATTATTTTTATTTTGTTTTTTTTATTTTTGTTTCTGTCATCACCTTTTGGTGTACCTAGTAAAAGTGCTTTTATTTTCTTCAACAGCATCTTTTCTGGTAGGATAGTGAATCTACTTGGGAAAACAGTTTTTTACTCAAAACCACTTTTCAAATAAAAAAAAAAGTTTTTGTTTTTAGTGTAACTTAACTAAAAAATAACACTTTAAGGATGATATTTTCACTGAATATTTATAAAAG
>PVMI01021506.1:6041-19752 GCA_008528875.1 Aulacorthum solani
TAAAAATAAAATAACAGTGTTATATAAAAAAAAATTTGTTAAGTGTATAATTATAAAAAATATGAGTTTTAAATTTAACGATTTATTGCATATTCTGCGATTTAGTAACAAATTTCAATTTCAAATAATCTTAAATAATATTATGTATCTTACAAAGATATATGAAACTATAGGTATATCAATCGAAAAAAATTGTAGGTATTCGATGAAAAATAAATTTAATTAGAATTAGTAATAATAATATTAAAACTTAAAATAGGTTCTATCATATTATATATACGTCCATAAAAGCAATATCAGCTTTTAATTAAAATTTAAACAAGTACTATCACGCAGACAACAAAAAAACGAAAATGAAAACTTTAATTTATTACCCACATTTTATTACTGATCATTTAAAAAAATATAATGATTGGCGATAGTGATATACAGAATTTCCATTTTAGGAGATACACAACGATACTATTATTTTGATTTATTGTTAATTTATATGTTAGCAGTATCAACGAAAAAAAATAATCATGTAAATAGTCTCAAATAAGAACCAACAATTAGTCGATGTTTTATAAAATAATTACTGTGAAATTTCCATATAATATAACGATCTTTCATTTAACAATATTTTCAGTTTAACGAAATATTTTTGAGAACCAAACCGGATTAAAACCAAATTTATTTGACCAATAGTAAAATTAAAACCGATATTAAAATAAAAATTATTAGGTAGACAATTATAACCATAGTAAACATGTGGAATTATTTATTTCTAATACCTAAGATTCCATGACATATATCGATTAGCAACAATAATTTCAATCAACCGTTTGTTTGCTATAAGTTATTATGCTCCCCAAAAAAAGAAAATTGCACGGTAATTTAATTATGTAGGGTAGGGAATGAAACCGTTCCAGAAGCCATAAAAGTTTGCAATGTCTGGTAAACAGCATGGCGAAGAACTGATGGAAAAGGGAGAACCATAATCCGTGGTAAAACAGAAAGTGTCTAATGCAAAACGGTTGCTTATCAGTGGTTGCAGCGCTTTCCCTATAGGAGTCATCACAGGAAAGCAAACAATATACCATATTATTATATTTAATCCCAGAAATAACGACGAGGCAGAGCAAACAATATTACCAACAGAAAAAAATTAATGAGGAATCCGTTACTCAGAAATTATTAGTTCAATATGAGGATGGAGAATATACGTTTTTTGATACGTCGACTAAAATATACCAAAGAAGAAGAAAAAATTGTTAACTGCATATGCTATCCGATTTCTATCTAAATGGGTTATTGCAATGTGAGATTCATGAATTATAATATTAGCAATTTACAAATTTCTTAGCAGACATTGGAGTAATAAGTTTTTCATATCCTCCATCGGTAACAATGTCAGATCGTTTAAGTCGACGAGAGAGTACTGAGACATTTTTTTAGCATTAGGTCCAAGTTTTCGATTCTAATGACAGCCAACGTGCTTTCCTCATTAAATAATAACATTTTATAGTTTACATGTCACAAAAAGATTTTTTTATAATTTTTTTTTCAAACAAAATCTTTTACAATATTACGAAACCATTTTTAGTCGAGAGTTTAGAAACAACATTTTCTGATAAATGTATAATGATAGAAAATTCATATTATTTCCATTAAAGAATATATACGTTTCGGTAAAGCATTATGTCCGGGTAAGCTCAACATTAAATCCATATACCTACAACATTTCAATAATGGTGGAATAAGTTAAACTTTGGATAATTTCGTCAGTATCTATGCATGCTTAGGTAACATAAATTATACATAAAAATAAATAAATAATATTGTGCATAGGATTGTAATTTTTCAACTTCATATTAATATGTTTAATTGTGATCATCGAAGTACTAATTTACACATTATTAATACAAATAGTCTCCTCTAATTTATGTCAATTTCCATATTGATAGGAATTTGTCGGAATCATCAGAATATAACCTACATACCGGATGTCACCACAATTTGCCCTCGCAATCCATATAATTAAATAACAATTTTATATATGAAATTCTACAATAATATAATGTAATTTAATACTCGTCATATTCATGACATTCTATGTAAAATTATTTTGATCAATTTTCGACTATATTTTACGTATGTATATGGGGGTTAAATGCCGAAATAAATATATAGTGTTTAGTGAAACACAAAATTCGTAACAGTTTAATAAATCAAATATTCTATTTTGTTGTTATAATGCTTGCCAAGAAACTCATTTATTTCAAAAGTATAGGTAAATACTATAAGAATCGTGAGTACATTATTTTCAACTCACTATAGCTAAAACATAGAATCGTGTAGTAAGTTAAAATGCAAACAAAAAATAAAAAAGTGTTCAGAAAGTTTAGAATCTAGATAATTAGCCGACAACGAGCGATGGAAATTTGAAAACGCCTCACTCAGCAACTATGCTCGTACCTGGCGAAATCTCAAATTAAGTATATGTGATAAATTATAACTTATAATATATACTACGCGTGTACTAATTAAGATAAGCGTAAAAAAAATTCTAGGGTGGTAAACGCAAACTGTTTTTTATTATTATTATTATTTTGACACGACCAGGGTTCGCACTCACTAGTATTATTTTTTTTTTTACTTTGGTCCAATGTCAAAGCACTCTACTGTACTCATTAACTCGTAAAACTTTCAGTTCTATAAGCGCTTTGAAGGGCTGAAGATGGCGTCTTAAAAGTATATGCAAAGAAGAGTAAAAAAAAAAAAAAAAACGTTTTTAGGAGGCGAGCTGCACAAAATGGACCGGGCAATTTGGTTGAGGGTGAGGAATTCGTAGAAAGCTGGCTTATGGACAGAGAGGTAGAGGGTTAATGGCGCCCGGATATTCTCGGGGGAGAGGATATCGCTTCTCTCTCTTTTCTATCTCTCACGCTCTCTCTTCTTATCCTCATCCCAGTATTACTTTATTGTCGCCCCGAGATTTATTTATATTTTATTTATTTGTCGGCCCACCAATTCTCCGGACATTGTTCGCAGTGGCTTTTTATCGTCGTGAAATCGCTTAGCTTTGTTTTCAAACAGACCCAATAGTTGTCTTTTATCTTATTTAGTTTCTATGTAATTATTTTTGAATTTTTCTTCTATTTTGTCTGATCAGTAGACCACGTTATTTTCGCTGACGATTAAAATTGGTTATATTGAGATTTTCAAAAACGACCTATTCACACTAACTCTATAACTGAATTCATGATTAGCTTAATACTATAAATACATTCCGTGTGATTTGAATAGTGTTATTAACTTGTATTATTATTATTTACCCAATAAGGCCATAATAAAGGTCACTAAGAAGAGGAATCCTACACAGGGAAAAAGTCTGGCTCAAATCCATAGCGTTCAATAGAAGGGACATCATAAATGGGTGTTGTTGGCGAAAATTTGGTCTTTAAAATAAAAAATAATAATAATATTGAAAATAAACAAAACGGCTGCCAAGACTCGGTGCCAATCTATAGTCCTAAACGATGTCATTATCAAAAACGAATTTTATTTGTTTCAGTTTTTAGTCAATGATCTTATTCATATAAATCTTAAAAAAAGATTCCACCGAAATTATAAATTAAATTATATCAATATATCTTAACTATATCACAAATAAGTATAGGTAGGTACCTAATAATATATATTATGCAAAGCGTATTCAATTTTTATCCTAGAATATGAATTATCTAACTAATTGTTTTCAAAATATACAAAATAAGGGATGAGAATACAAATGTTATAATTGGCAAAAATATATAATGTTATTGCTAAAAAAAAAAAATACATACAAATTACTCACGAAATAATTATAATTATTTTTTTCACCAAGCAATTTGTATACTTATATTATTTACAGGCTATAGTTAACAATAATACACTGCAAACCCCACCTGATATGTATTGCTGTATTCATAAAGCCTAGATACTTCGAGCATATGAAATATAACTCGATGCAAACATTTCATGATATAAAAACACACTTTTATTAAATTTTTATAATAATCCAAACTCGAATATCATTAAAAAAATAAACATGTTGCGAACAATGGTAATGTTCTATCTAGATGGTGTCAAGCATTAAGTTTAAGTAGCAATGAGTATAAAATATACGCAAACAATGAACGAAACTCCAGTTTTTGCCAGTATCTACCTTACCTTATTGTATCGGATTACAGGCCATACCAAATATTTAATTTCCCCTAATATTATCCATCGTTGTGGGCACGTCTCCAATGCAAACATCCCTTTCTTTCCCTTCACTCCACACCAAAACACCCTTCATCCTAACCACACCCGAGTAACGATATACACAACTACGGCGCTGTCCTCTTTCTCTATCTCTCTCTACTGTACAAATATTTGATAACGGTTTTCCGTTTTGGCTTCGCAGCGACATTTTAAAATGATTTATAACCGCCAACGTTATGCCATATTTCTGGCCACCACCGCCGCCGTGTATATCCAAAATAATAAATTATTTATGGAAACGGCGGATGAGATTTCCGTCGGTCGGTTGCTTTATCCCTGGAGGAATCTTATTATAATAATATGAGTTACGCTCGTTTCTCTTCCTAACTCGTCCCGACTAGTTCGTCTTGCTCCGTCGCCTGCACTCTCTCGTCTTATACACAACAACCACGAATGGCATTTAATTCACACAACAAACCCGCATCGCAGTATGTTTCGGCACAATAGAAAATCCACCAAACCCTCAGCTAGTGGTATTATGACGTGAGTTCTGACTGATGCTATAAAGTGTTTATCATTTGTCACACATCCGTTTAAACCGAGATTCTTGGTAAATAAATCCGAGATTTTGTTAGTCTCCGTTCGTGTGTACAAGTATACATGTCTGTATGAATCGAATGTGTTATTTTTGCGGAACAAGACAAAAAATCTGGTTTAAGTATACTATAATACTTTATAGACTATTCTTTATCGTAATATTTAAACTAAAAAATAGTACAGAATTTAATACAATTTTAAAGTATAACTAATTTTCAAATTAAAATTAAACGAATCTGATATTAAAAATTGTTACTCAACAACTAATTGTTAGGTATTTTGCATGCAAATAAAAATTACCTGAGCCTAAAGTTAGTAAGTTGATTGAAATTTCAAAATACTATATGCCTACTATAGGATATGCACACGAACAAATTCATAATTAATAACTAATAAGTATACCTACTAATGTGTGGAACAATATTTATGATATTTATTCAATTCAGTAATAAGTTTTGATATTATGTTTGGAATTTAAAGTATTTTACAACAAAAGTTAACACAAAACGCTTTCTCAAAAATATCAAACTTAAATATTTGTCACTGGAATTTTACAACAAACAATTTTGAATCCACTTTTGCATAAGTAGTAGTTATGTTTAAAACAATTAGAGATAAATATATTATCTCGTTACAATAATGATAGTTTTGTTAAATCATAAATTTCAAAACGTAATGCAAAACGACCACATTGTAATAAAGTAATACACTTAAAGTTCATATTTTTTTTTTCAGTAAGCCTCGGAGGCACTTATACATAAAGCACATTACATATCATATGTCCAAAGTAATCTTTGAGGCACCTACTTAAGCAACACAGACTGGAAATTACACCACCAAAGAAATAACTCTGGGAAATTTAAGAGATACAACATGTTACATGGTTAAGTAATGCTCGAAAAATATTGTAAAATATATATCTTTATAACGAAATGTACTAAGTTGAATCCAAACATCACATTACGAAACAATAAGGTTTAAGGCAAAAGAATTATCGAGTAGATAAACTGAGAATTGTATACTCACAGGAGATTTTCAAAAAAAGTTAATAATGGTATCAAAAGTATAATCTACTATTATTTAAGATTGAGAGAGATAAGAAGCAAATGAAAAGAAGAAAAAATAGAAATAGTATGAAATCGTAACACGGTCGTAAGTCTGTGCATTCTATAATGTATAAATCCGATTATCTGTCATGCACAAGGCAGTGTTTTGTATACCACTTAGGATGTCTCATTTTCCGCACGGACCGTAATATGGACAGAGAAAGTGCAGAACATCACCGAAATGCTTTTAAATTTCAAATCCTTTAGATGTCATCTTAATACTGCTTAAGGAGTGTGTTGAAAATATATGTTAGTTATTAATAGATTGTCTATTTAATATGATAGTAAATATAATAAGTACAACGCACGCTGATCACATTTTTTGATATTTAATAGAAGAAAGAAATAATAATTATGCACGTATAATACACTGATTAATCAATATTTATCGTGGACAACTTTCACGAGGATAATAATGGTTACTTATTACAACATTTTGCCATTTTGCCGCATAAGTAAGCAAATTTCATTTTTTTTTTTTTTTTTTCGTTGAAATGTACCAACTATGACTTTTTAATATTTGTTATGAGTATATGTTTATTAAGAGTTATCCTTGGCTACAAATATTGAAATATATTGGGTACATATAAAATATAACTGTGTAAAAAAAATTTTTTTATTTATCTCTAAATATCTAAACACTAAACAGAATTACAAAAATGTTTATTTTGAAGCAGAAAAAGTATTATAATATTTAATAAGGGAACAAAAGCTTAATATCAAATACCCAACTAAATAAAAAAATTCTCTGAAGTTGTTAGAACTCAAAATATTTTAAATGTACCTAAGCTTAGCAAATAGTTTAAAAATCATAAACCAAGCTTCCATAGGATACAAAAAACAAATAGTTTAAATATAGGTCAACCCTTTTTAACCACTCAAAAAGTGAGGGTGCAAAAACATGTTCTATAAAACAGTTAACAATAGTCATTTTATCTTCAGAACACTTGAATCGTATATAATCTAAAATAAAATCAAAACGATACTTACGTGAAAATAAGTTTATAATATGAGCCTGCTCATCGATACAGTTAATATAGGTAAACAAAGACAAATTTTTAATTTTATCGAAATTATTATTCTTTGAAAACAGGTTTTAAGTAAAAAATAAATATTAAATAAGGTAAAAACTAAATGTTTTAAACTATCTAAGAGTTTGAAATTACAGCATTTTAATGAAAAATAAATTTATATTTTAATACTTCTACCTTTTTTGCGTAAACAACATTCACTCAAACTATATTACATACGAACACGAAACTTACCTGAAAAACAAAAACAAAATATATATTAGAAATGCATTTTAATTTTTAACATGAAATTGTTGTGGATCAAAGTCGTATAAGCAAAGTTATTAATTGATGATAAGTATACTATTGATCATTATTTTTTTTTGCACCATTAAATGCTTAATGAGCAAAGAGCATGTGTTAATATCGCATTTGTAAAACACTTTGGAGAATACTCCCTTGGGCTCGGAAGTCGAAATACTCGAGAATATCATTTTCTGCAGAAAAAAAACATTTGAGTGGGATACGGCACGTCTACACTCAAATATAATGAAACAACGGATAACGTCAAAAACAGCATTCTCGTTTCGTATTTCAAGAACACAAATTGAGTACGGCCACATCATACATGTTCGTGATAAATATAACGTAAGACACGCACAAGCTTTTGAACACTGCATATACTCAAATACAATAATATCATAAAATTATTTAGATTTCACGATAACTTATAATATGACATTAAATATATGCATATTATAGTAATTATATTTACGACAAAATATCAGTATTTTAGTCCAAACAGAATAATATGTAAATAGTTATCACTTATCAATACCTAATTATACTTCAATTTAATTATAATATGGCCTCAACTAAGACAACTCATTAACTATACACTATTTTATCATAAGGATATACCCATTTTATACATATCAAAATAAAACCAATAGCTAACTTGAAAAAAAAATACAAAAAATTAAATTTCTAAAAATCAAGGCAACACAAATAACGCATGGGTATATTAAACAAATTAATATTGTACATGATAGTATAGTTGTATAGTTTTTTGATGTTTGAAATAACTTATTATAAAAAAAAATCAATATAACCTTTGATGAAATCATACACAAACTACTTAGCCAAATGAGTTGATAGAAAAAAATGTATAAATATATTTAACGCCGGAAAAAATCGTGAAATAATATGATTAAATATATACATATTAATCTAATATATGCCTATATTATAATGGAAATATTTTTTTTTTTTTTTTAAACACTACACGGCGCAAAAATAATTTTTACTTAAAAAAAAATTTAACACTACGCGTCCGAAATAAACGAAGAAATTAAGGATTAGGGTGCTTCGAATTACGCGCGGAATAACAGTGACACTCCGTCCTATTCGCGCGGCTGCACTGACAGATTACCACGGTAATTGCTTTTTCGTGTTGACACATACCGCACGTCAATGGACTACTAGAATAGGAGTAGAAATGGACTGGAGATTCACGGGCTTCGAGCTGCAGTGGCAGAAACAAAGCCAGAAAAAAAACACTGCGAATTTTCACCCTACCCACCCGTTTCAACTTTTCCATCACTTCATAACCATCGCCCTTGTCGGCGGTGCATGCTGCAGCATTTGCGTACAGCAGAAAACAACGAGCCATTAATTATTACTAAAAATCCGAGTGATTTGTCACAAGCAGAATTCAAATTAACAAGGAAGACAGCGCGAAGAAATCAATAACTGCGAGAGATAACAAAATATAATTGCAATTATCGTTAGTGAAAATGGCCGATATTAAAATCTGTCATTAATCAGATTAACCAAACAAACCAATCGAATTAAAGTTTTGATTTAAAAAAAAAAAATGTAATTAAAATCTCACTTCGTTAATTTACTAAATATTAAGTAGGTACTATATAGCAGATATAGGTATACCATATACTCGTAAGTATATATTTTAATATTTATACCATGATAAGTATTATATTTTATTTTTCTCATTATAAATAAATTATAATTTTCATAAAAAATGTCCACTTAAAAGTTATTTAGCCCACATTTCAATAATTCATTGTCTACCAATATACGTATACATTCATTTTATTTTATTTTATTTTATTTTACTTCAATGTACGATACACTCAAAGTTCAACATATTCAAAAACAATGATCAAAAACAATACCTTGCAAGGAATAATAGAGTGACAAAATCACAAATGTGAATGATAAATATTACAAAATATACACATATTATACAAATGTATTCGTGTAATTTCACAGCACAAAAGTCATAAATACACACGTTATATTATGTATACGACCTTATACACAGTAATGGTATTAATTTGTTTGATAATATAATATTCAATAGCATATTATATGGCGTTGGTTGACGTTAATGACAACGGAGCGAATGTCACTACAGTGTAACATAATATACCATCCAATATTTAAACAGGAAATATGGCATCGGAACACAACAGGGACACACATAGAAACGCATACAAATAATTATTAATATACGTATGTACCTGCATCGTGAACTGCATCGATCCCGTCCACTTGCCACCCGAACCGTGCACATTTTCCCGACGGGATTCGATAAAACAGCATTGCAACCCTGTAACCTCCCAACCCCCCCCCCACCGACTGCAGCACCACGACTTTGTACCGGATAACAGACACGTCGTAAAAAACAAGAACACAGAGTAAATAGGTACCCGTATTTACACTAATAATAATCGTCTATTTCAAAACAATATTAAAGTTATGTTTACTTATCGTCGTATTATTTTTACGTCTTGTTGAGTATCGTAAATAAAGAGTTTATTGGCATAATATAATGGACAGTATACCTATTATCATTTTCGTTCCAAATTTCAGAAATTATTTATCGAACAAGTGCGTACCTAATAATACCTAACCCGTACCTAACAACAAAAAAGCACGAAAAACGTAGATAGATTCAATACGGAAGATTTTATTGTCGACGATATGAGAAAAATAAGATTTGCACTCGTATATTATAATCATGCACGTGGCGGGTAAACGAGCAGGAGATAAGGTAAACCGTTTTCACCGAAAATACTAAGTAAACAGACAGCGGTAAACAGCAATTTCATTTTGTCCCCGCCCCATTATTTATAACGGAGTTTTAAATATGAAAATAAAGTTCACATAAGATAAACACAATTATTTCACAATGATAACAATACATTTGCATGACAAAAAACATGACATTTAGAGGGGAAAAAATGCATGCCCCTGATCTGAAATCATCAGTAAAATATATAATACACTTCATAGGTACACCTATCTAGTTTAAAAGCTGCCAAAGGAAAACGAGTCCTGCAAGTTATTATTATTTCAAATGCACTCCTATCTGGGATATGTAGTAATAGGCATACATTATTTAAATACTTATATATGATGTCGTCTTGAAACACTATTCCACTTAGAATAATCAAAAGATAACAATAGTATCGATCTTAAACCAGATTAACACGAAAAACTGGTGTACTTGCCAAGTACACCAATAATCCATACCGAGTGATTTTCAATTATAGTGTTCCTTGACGATATACCCATTAACTGTAGAGGGGGGACCGGTTTTTTCCCGTTTTATCCAGGTATTAACTAAAAAAATGATTAAAAATCATGAAATTAATGATAGTAAAATGCTAAAAAGTCGATATTTTCAGAAAAATAAACTCTACAAAGTGGATATTTTCAATTGCTTCAAAAATAAAAATAAATATATATATTTTTTTACTTTTTTTCCAAAAAATTTGATTAATTAAAAAAATATGTAGTCCTTGTCTCTATGAGTCTAATCAAAAAAAAAAAAAATGAATTATAATATATTCTTTATCTCGGGAGATGTATCAATGGGTATATATCCTCGGGGGGGGGCACCGTGTATAGAACAAATTTTACATGCGGCTGTATTTTTTTAGGTATAACAAAACTAGTATTTAGGTTATACTAGACGTTTAAAAAGCTGTATGACGACTTATATACGTATGCATAAGTACATTTTAGTATACCTATAGGAAGCTACAATAAAATTAAAACGTGACGATAATAATAATAATACAATTGAGCGTCATAATAACAACTACCTAACAGGAGACCTGTGTTATTTAGCGACTTATAATGAAAAGTATGACTACGATAGCAAATATAATTTATCGGGTGTTTATAATCAATATAATACATAATTAATAAAACAAACGAGTACAACGATGACAAAGACAATCGGGGGAAAAAAAAAAACTGTGTCGTGAATAACGATGTGTGTACACCTCACTAAAAATTCATCTTGAGCTGATATTTACATAATACGTTTTGTACTATAACCGTCGACGTTGATGGAACCTGTCAGCACTCATCGTGATATTATAGGTAGATAGGTACTGTTGACCCTGTGAAATTCAATAGAATACATAATTCCTTTTCCTTACTCATTCGATATTTGCTTTTTTTATACATGTAAATCGGCAGTGAATATTAAACGATACGATAGCATCGTATCACTCGGAAGTTGCGTGACCTCCTCCGTTATTGTCAATATATTTTACACGTCCACACACACATACTCGCCCGACTTCGCGGCACTTCCGGGCCTTCAGACACATTTTTTTCCACGTGCTAACTATTTTAATATCCGCCGATAACCTATAACGCTCGCATATTTTTTTCCCAATGCCCAACATTTCATCCTGCACTTCTATCTCCGGCAGTACTAAACTTTTCTCTTAAATCAATAATGGTAACACGTCCAACCCTACATCACACGGCTATACTATGGCGTATAGCATATATATATACATATTATATATAAATACTATCGTTTTATTTTATTTTCACAGTCGATATTATGCAATACTCGGCCCAATAACCAGCAGACTTTATTCACGCGAAAGCCGTTAAAAATGCAATACAAAACGAAAATGTGTGCGAATTAAAACAGCTAGGTACGTTGACACGTTGTATATATATATATATATATGTATATTCTGCATTGACTACCTATCAACAAATTGGAAATGACGATTGAATACAAAATATTTGATACTTGATATAGTTATACCGACATTGAAATTCTTATTTGAAATAACTGCAATTTGATTAATATTATAAGCTTACATTTTAATAGAATTATTTTGAAAATTAATAAGTAAAATAAAGTTGTCTATAACCATAATGGCGTGAAAAAATTCTCAAATGATGTTGAACAGGACATTTTATAGATTAATTGTTGGTAAACATATTCAATTAATACAAAATTCAAAATTTATTTATTTTATAATATTACAACTTATATTTTTTTTTTTTTAAAGGTAAAAAAATGTATTTGACAGTCAGTATTTATATTTTAAAAGTAAGTCGATATGTGTATAATTGTGTCTGATTGAAAATTGAAATTGATCTATAACTTTTAAAACACAAGTAAAATACAGTGAATGGTCTATCACTTAAAAAATTAAATAATTACATTATCAATACAAAAATGATATAAAAATATACAGCTGAAAGCATACCACAAAACATCACTTTTCTAAAATTAATGAAAGGCCAGATTGATTTCTTTTGTTTACTCCACTTCTATCACATTGTGTAAACCCCATAGGCATCAACATTGTCCTCCCATAAGACTCGGAACGATAACTCTTTCAACTCAATCCGTCAGACGAACATGATTGATACAGCCATCTGTTATGTATTTTATGAGCCTATAAATAATGTTCAACTCATATTTTAGACAGCCCATATTAGTTGTATTTCACTACATAGGTAGTCTACAAATCTGTATAAAATCGTTTGGCTTTGAACTCATTTCAATTAGATAATAATAAAAAAATAACAGTGGGAAATCTAAATATGGTAACGATACGAGACCAGATGACCAGCATTTGATTCAAAAATCCAAATCCCATCAAAATGTTCAGCCCATGCGGATAGTTTTATGAAAGGGACAATGGTTAATAACATGCGGTAAGCCGACACTTGCCTCTCAGTGTCTCGGATGTGAAGGTTTTTGAGTGGTCTTCCCTAGACAGACTCGCCGGGGAAAAATTAAGATGAAAAGTCGACAGCCGATCACCCCTGGAAAATCATTACAATCCTGCAGGACATTACAACCTTTAGACGATATGTAGCTTTCTCCAAAAATCGTAACGTATCCAAATATCAAATTTATGAATAATAGGCCACGAAAATACAAAGGAAGGAAAAAATCTATTACCACTGCTGTAAATAAATAAAACTTATCTTTCTGTGTATAGATTACAAGGTACAAGCATAGGTACATTATGCATCTAAATAAAACATTTATCAGATGTTAATGATAAACAATCATAAAATAATACACAACGCATACAGTACGTATCTAATAAAAGTAATTTTATCTGTACAATCGTTTTTAATTTATAATAATGGACAAAAAATTAAGTAGGTACTTCAAATTTTAATGTGCATTCACTTTGCTATATAAATGTTTTTGAGAATTTACTGACGAACAAAAACAAATATAATGAACTTAATATTATTATTATTCGTGTGATAGTCTCAAGCCGGGGCATAAACGAGTTAAAAAGTTGAAATTAAATCAAACGTAAAGTTAATTTTAACTTTTTAACTTAACTTTTTAAAATTTAATTTTCACTAACTTAATTTTTATTGATACAAACATAATAATTAACTAGTTACTTATAATCAAATCCATGTTATATTAATTAATAAATAATAAATATAATA
>PVMI01021508.1:0-12465 GCA_008528875.1 Aulacorthum solani
GCTTTAGGATATCAATATCACTGAATAAAATATCATACAAATTTGGTTTAGAATAAATTAAGTTAAAAATGTAAATAAAGTTTCACTAGTGAGTGATGTATACTGTGTAGATATGATTATGTTCCTATTTGATTGTATGTCCCAGCAGAATTGCGACAACTGGGACAAACACTTGTCCAAGAAAAAAATCAACTCTGTCGGCCTGCCAGACTTAACCATCCAGCAAATGAAAGTAGAAAGCAGAAAAGGTTAATATTATGTAAGTATCTATGCTTATACTGCCTTCCTAGTGGAACAAGCTGCACTTAGCTTCAATAATTGAATTGTTGGGAAAATGAGTTTTTCAATATGAAATTATTATTTTTAGTTTTTACTCACTCTTTTTCAATTAAATGGTCACAGGAATCCTTAATTTTTTGAAAGTTTTTTTGTGTGCTTAGTTCATTTATTTCGTTTTTTTATTTTTAAGGATACTGCTTTTTATTTAGTATTATTGTGTATTAAAAGAAAAACAAACTTTGCAAAACCTCTCTATTAATATACTTTTTAGTTTTTATTATATTTACACACATTTATGTGAATTTAAATTTAATATAAATGGTATCGAAATGATTTTAGTTAGTACTAGGATATCTGATAAATCACAATAAACGTTTTTGACCAAAACTTTTCGCACATGACTTGAATGACTAGTACCGTGACTATTCATAGCTAAAAGATAAAGTGTGCATTCTGCAAATTCGTTTGAGCTAAGATTACTTTGTAAATATGCATTGAGAAATAATTTTACAAATAAAATAAGCAGTATCTCCATAATGCTATAATATCCATTAGAGATGTAGCAAGTCCCACATATTATCTAGGACTTGCTACATGTACAAACTGTGTTTTTTCCTCGTATTTGAAAATATTTTGGTCGATACCACATTTCGGAGGAATTTCTAGTGAAGTTAGGGTGTTATACTTATTCTTTAAGGGGAAAAAAAGCAGAATTATGCAATTATACCGAATATAAAAAAAAACCTCCATTTTGAAAATTCGGCACTGCTTGCTTCACTAGAGGCCAGTATACCACATGATACCACAGAACGCGGACTAGTTATTATAAATTATTCTGTGTTTATAAAATCTTTGGAATGGTTGTTGATAACGTTGCTGCATATGATAGCATTATCATTTACCGACAAGCGTAATGTAAAGGTAAACAATAAACATAATTATATTATTAATTTATTATTATTTATTAGGTATGTAACCAGTACGTTATTATTATTGACTTAATAGCCATGTAGGTATTATGAATTCAAGTTGAATCAAACATCGTCAAGTAACCTCAATAATTCCCATTTAAACTATTATAAAATTAATAAGATAAGTAACAGCCTGTATTAAAGAAAATGTAACAATCATCTTTCTCCATAACCTTTTTGGATTAACAGAGAATAGTTACAAACATGAGTTCCGGATTTGTATCTGAAACGGAGCTTGCCGAACGGCGTAGAATCCGCCAAGAAGAATGGGACAAAGTTAGAACGGCTGAACAGCCTTTGGGTAAAGTGACTGTTCTAGTTTGTCTTAACTTGGTAATTTTAATAAAACAATTTGTTTTTTATAGCGGTGCCCGAAGAAGAATATGATCACCGATCATTATTCGATAGACTTGAAGAACAACGCAGAAAAAAAGAATACGAATATGAAGAAACTCATAAACTTAGTAAATATTTTGTGCGACATTTGTTCGAAGTACTATCTTTTACACTTGTATGTTAGCAGTTGTTAACTGTTGAAAATGATTTAGGTTCAAACTCAAAGTGTTATAGAAAGTACTAGTTTCTCAAATAAAAATTTCTTTCATATTAAATTTGTTTAGAAAACATGATTAGAGGTCTGGATGATGATGAAGTAGGATTTCTTGAACTGGTTGATAAGACAAAAATGGACGAAGAAAGACGTCAGCTAATCGAAGAGGCCAGACAGATTGAAGAATATCGTTCAAAAGTATCAACTCTTCAGTGTGAAACTATAGTTTCTCCGTTAATGGTCCCTATTTCTAAGCCACAGACTTTGAAAAGTAGTGTGTAAGTAATTATGATTAAAAAGTCACACTAGTAAAATATTGGTAAAATAAATATGCATTTTATATTTATTATTGCATTGACAGAACAAGAAAAACACAGAGTAAACTATTAGCTGGTGCAATCGTAAAGAAAAGAACATCTGAGGAAAGCACTAATCCTTCAAAAAAGCACAAATCCATTGCTGATGAATCTAAAATATTACCAGAAAAATCAACAAGTATGATAATATACAGTATTGTCTATCTAATTAACAAACATACATCTTAAATTTAAATAAAATCCATTAAAAATTTTTATTGTAATGTATACATTACAAATTTAATCGGAAAATCAGTTTTTATATAGATTTTTTTATTTCAATGCATATTTTATCGTTTTGTTTTATTAAATAAACATATCTAGTTACTATTAAACAAATATGCAATTCATCTAAATGTTAGAATACTAGTGTTATCATATAATATTACAGACTATTATTGAATAGATACAGAGAAATATCTACTACCACTTACAACCGACTAAAGATAGATGAGAGAGTTTTTATTTTAAGTGTTCAAATAATGAATTGTAATAAAAATGTATTTATTTATGACTAACTTACAATTTTTAACTCTATCAAGTTTAAAAACCTGTACGTTTACATCAATATTTTAACATATTTTAGCTATTGTGTTTTTTAATATAAAATGTCATGACATTAAACTAATTACATTTTCTTCTATATTCAGCTGCAGGTATTTATCATATATGGTTTAGTTATACTTACTGCTGTATTTATGTTAGTTTAAACATTTTTAGAATTTAATCCAGTTATATAAAATCAATTTTTGGCTAAAATTAATTTTAGACCCATAAATTATGTATACTCGTTTAATATACACCAATAAGTACATTCATTGTGGCTTTCTTTATTTGTTTATTAATGAATTGTTATATGATAATACAAAAATTAATAAAAACAAATATTACTCAATTTATATTTGTAAATATAGCAAATTAAAACACTGTTACAACCTACAAGTCCATTGAAACTTTATTCTAATTTTTAACACTAACAAATTTGCAAATAAGTTTGCATTAACATTTCCTTAAAGTAAAATGTTAATCATTGATAATTAAAGTGCAAACCATCCTTCACATTAAAATTATATGTAATGAATATGTACCTTGTATTTTTTTTTTCAGGTGAAACTAAATCTAATATTTTACCAGGTCTTGCATATTCAGATAGCTCTGATAGCGAAGATAACTAGTTCCTTGTATACAATTTAGGTAACATTATTATTCATTATTTTATATTGGTTTCATAATTGTATCAATAATTTTTATTGTTTATAATTTTGGTTTTAGAAAAATAAGAAAATTGCAGTTAATAATTACTAAAACATTTAAGTGGTTCATTAATGCAACATAAATATTCTGACATAAATAATATAAGTATACATTTAAAAATGTATTATTCCATGATTAAATTGAATTTTTTGATTGTATTTCCTTATATTTTAATGATAAAAGGTAAAATATATCCTTGTTATTTTGTTATAATTTATTATATCATTGAATTAATTTATAATAATCAAAATTTTATTTTAATAAAGCAGTAGTAACGCTTAATTTATGAAAAATACGAATATTATACTCAGAAAATAAATAAACTGTTTTAGAACTAAGTAAAGATATTTGCTTTAATTGTGACAGTTTTTATCATTTTATTATACAATAATTGAGTTAACTCAGTAATAAGTTAACTACTATGTTAATACTTATCATTAAATTAATACCAAGTTAACTCATCTAATGATGATCTTTATGAGTAATCTATTATAGTAAAAAGTTAACTACAAATATTTCTTCGATTTATACATAATTTAATGTGAATTGTGAATCTGTTGTAATGGCCTTAAAGAAAGTCACTATGAATTTAAAATTTGTAATTTATAATTTCAAATAATTTGATGTGTATGAATTATAATACATTATATCATGTTTAGGGTAAAGTAGAAAATCCAGGCATTGCTCACACAATACCCAAATATTTTGGGAAATGCAAAAACAATTATTTTACAACTTTATTACTTTCTACATTCCCCTAGCATTCTGGTACCAACTACTATGCTCCCCGATTAAAGATATAATTTTATTTTTAATCTTACTATGCGCGGAAAAATTGTACACTGCTTGAAGTCTTATGAGCAATATGTTATTTTGTTATCATTTATGTACACTTTTAAATTCTAAATCTTACATAGATAATTTGGTATGTCAGTTTCTTAGCAATAAAAATGCTTTATTTATAACTTTAAATAGTGAAGATCTAGTTTAATAATATTTGTTTATTACAGTATTTCAGTGTGGGTTATCTGAGGTGACATTTCACCTCCAGAGCCATTCAATTTCTTTGTGTCATTGTTCTATGTCCAGTGTTCAGATATTGTAGATTACAGGAATATTCCACTTTTTATGACTGTCGTTAAAATATTAAGTTTGTCCCACTATATTTCTATTGTTATCACTAAGTTTAAATAAGTTTTATTTTTTCAATTCAGAATGGGCTAAATGACTTAGGAATGCTAAGCATCTGTTGCATAATGCATGGTAATTTGCGCATGCAGATATAGAAGAAGTGTTGGATAAAAATATCTAGAATCCTCTTACTAGTGGATATTATTTTGTTACATAAGAAATTAAATAAAGCATTTTTGAATTAAAAATTGTAAGTACTAAATGTGTCATGTTGAAAACCACATGTCTTAAGTAAAAACATAGTCGATATGCGCACCTCACATAAATGTAATATAACAAATAAAGGAAGGCTGCTGACTGTTCATCTGATTACTCCAAATTTTTATTTGATACACCATTGAAAAGGAAATCATAAAAACAACATTAAATGAGTGTCAGACACAAAGGCTTACAATCATCGACGACTGTAGCATTTGAAATACAAATGAACAATTTTTGGCACAAAAAAATATTTAAATATTTTTTACTAGCTATTATTTTTGTAATAATTTTAATCATATTAAATATAGACTGGATATTCTGATTTTATGTTTTGGTAAGTTATAATTACTAGGTAAATGTATGCCTATTGATGGTATTCATGTACTGGTTTGAACAACATGTGCTAAACCAAAAAATGAATCAAAGATTGACAATACCCACTTGAACAGCTTTTTTAAAATTATTATTTTGATGGTGAACTAAATGAAGTATTTATTAGTTTTCCTTTGATTTTTTTGATTTCCCCTTTACTTTTTTTAGATAACATAATGTATGCACAATGCACGTAGAATTTTACTCCTAAAATATTAATAATTGGTAACCCTTAATCTAAATCACAGAATAAAATAATAACTATAAGATACTTATATCATCTACCACAAACTCCCAGACCATGATGAAGTTGTTTTAATTTATTATTAATTATAACACGGCGATATCGACAGGAATTTAAATTAAAACACTGTTGTGGATTTGTTAGGTTAGGTTGGGTTAATGGTTAAGACTTAAGTGACAGGATGGACACCTGTTGTGTTCGATATAATTTTAAGTCCGCCATTGTGCTTGCGTTTGTCCCAAGATAAACCTAACCTAACCAACCCTGAAGTAAAATTAATTTTGCGGCTTGAGGAAATTGTGTGTATCGTATCGATATACTTTTGGTTTTTTTGTAACTGGTCTAATAGTTTCATGAGAAAACTTAAATTGAATTCTCAAGCTTTTTAATAAAATAATAAAAAATGCCAACATATTAAGGTAGGTATATCGATAAAACAAAACAATGCAATATCAAGCAAAAAACGAAATTTGAAGTAGGTAGGTGTAATAAATGCATTTTTTGGTGCTATAAACTTAAAAACAGGATTTTGAAGTTTTGAAGTTTTTTGACCGTAATAATTTTCAAATAAAGCATGCAAAACGCACATTTTGGAAAAACAATTCACAATAATTGCTTAGAAACTAAACTGCAGTTGTTCCAAGATTTTCATCTAGGGTCAGTCAGTTCTTAAATAGCTAGAAAACCCAATGTTAAATACACAAATTAAAATTTTCATAAAAATGTATATCTAAGTGAAACAAATATTAACATTAAGATTTCCTTACAAGTGTTTAGTGTTCTTTTTCTTATTCTAAAAAAAAATACTGCATATATTATTGAATGAATCAAGTAGTTATGGTACCTTGGTATAATACCAACTATGTTACAATCAATCCTGATCCCTGCCAAAAAATAACAAAATAGGTAGTTACGATTTTAGTTATTTTGTTGCAAGTCATAAAACATTATTTGTAAGTGGTTGCAACATTTCGCCATTATGTAAGTTAATTGTTATTTACAAATTTACAATGAAATTTGAAAAATATTTCAATTAATTTTAAGGTATTTATACAGAGGATCGATTTACACCATCCAACGGTATTGAGTAATACATTAGTAATGGCTATTAAGCCAATATATTATGTTATAATTTATAATATTATTATTATTAAATAATAATATACTCGATTCGTATTTAGAAAATGTTCCTAATTATTCTGAGCGAATATAGTCTGTCAGCCTCAGCCTATATTACTAAGTATATTTTTTATTGTTTTTTAATAAACTAGCCAGTGGCTTCGGGACTTCCCTGTATAGGTCATAGACCTATTATGACTACCAAAATACTATTGTGTATTATAGGATAACATCAATATTGTAATAAGTGTGTGTATTATATTATTATGGTGTATGCCAATAGCGAATAGCCTATCGTTTTTGGCAGAGGTTAATCTGGCGTGTGCGGGACTTTTTACTGCACTGTGCACGGTGCATATCGGTTATCCTTGCCTGTACATTAAGTCACAAAACAAAATATTTTTTTACGGTTTTCGCATGTAAGCTTTTGAGAAATCCATACAAATTTCAATAATCTAAAACATTCATTTGTATTTTGTAATTATTATTTTGTTTGTATCTAGTTGTTCTCATCTTTTATTAGATAAAGTTAAGTAAATTTTATTTCCTACTCATATTTAAAAAAAAAATATTAAATTTGATATTTTTTTTATCTAAATGATATAGTTAAGATGCCGCGATTATTTAGGTATTTGAGATGACATATCATATGAACATTTTAAATTTATCTAGGTACGATAAAAGATAATTAATAGATAAATTTATCCTATTATGTTCAACTTTGTCTATAGTTATAACTAGGAGAATAAAGTTCGACATTTCATCATTGGTATATTATTATATATATATGTGTTGTACTGTTGTGACTTATAATATACTTCTATATTAGCACACAATATCAGGGTTGTGACTGCACCGTGAAAGAGAAACCCATCACGGTGACAAGAGCATGAAAAGGTCATTTAGCAGATGGACATTTGCCCAAAAGCTACATTTCTTTGAATAGAATTCAGTTGGGTATACCGACATTAATTATATTACCCTTGCGACCCTCTGTATTATATGTTTACTACGTATAAGCCAGTATATGGTTTTATTAAAAATAAAAACAACTACTTGTTAATAGGACACATATTAAACCTCCAAAGTCTGGACAATTTCAAAATAAAACCATTCTTATTTTTGTACCATTATATTCCACTCATTTTGTTTTGTATGTCCATAAATTAAGTTAAAACAACATTTTTTAAGTGATTATCTCAATTTTTTTAAAAATGTAAAGCCAAACATTTCGAAGTTATAAGTGGATCACTTTTTGATAAATGTACCGATTGTGCGAATGAAAACATGTTACAATATTGAAGTTTCTTAAATAATCTAATTTCTGTGGAATGTGAATGGTGTCTCATGAGTTGTGAATCACTATATAATACTGTGACTAAAAGCCTTTAAGTATAGAAAATATGGCATGGTGAAGTGATGAACATTTCTAAATATCGGTCATATTTTCGGTACACAGCAAACATAATTTTATGCTGTGCATTGTTGTTATTTTGAGTGTTTTTACAGTTATTTAAACATTTTTTTTTTCGTAAAGTACCTAGTCAATACTATGATAACATGGTCAAACCCATGTAGATATTAAAATATTTTTATTATATATGGGTCGAACCTACTCAAAATCTCTGGTGTTATCATTCCATTTCGGCGGTTAGACCGTTGTTTCTTATCATTGATTTCTAGTGTTACAAAATAAATGTACCTACTAAATAAAGTGTACAATTTTACTTTATATTATATCTATATGAGTACCTATATCAACATATATTTGCCCCCCCTCCTTGAGATAAGCCTAGGTACTCCACTGGCTGTGAACTCTAATGTAAAGGAGTTCGAAATTTTGAATATCACCTCGATATTGTTCGTGTTATGGACGGTGGCCACATCGAACATTTGTAGGAATCATAAAATACATATACCTTGTCTGTAGCATATTTTAATAAAGAGTTACAGTCGGAGTTACAAAATCGGTGCATTTTTTTAAAACTCCCTGTAGTTGTATGGTATATAGAACTTATGTTTGGTAAAACCAAATTGCATTTATTTTATGTTAATTATTTAAATGCTATTTCATATAATTAATATTCCTAGCTCTTATATTAACTTATAAGTCTATACCAACGTACCTCGTTTGAATATTATTAATAATTTTATGTACATGCATTTCATGAAACGGACTATATATATTGTAATAACTACCTATATTGTACATTTTATACGCCTTGTGTGTTGAATGATTATTATAAGATAAATTATTAAGTTATTTAAACTACATTATTAGACCTATTGATTTATGAACAAAAATTTAACAATATATATAGGTATTAGAATATAACATTATTTTTTAATATATATATTTATAACTTCTAGTAAGGACTATTATAGTTCAATAATTAAAATATTAAATTTACTCAGATAATAAACACTATAAGTAAAAGTCAAGTAGATTAACATAATTATATAATAATAAAGACGATGAATAATATCGGATAAGAAATTTAAGGTAATTAGCATATACATATAACAAAAATAATTGAGGACAATTAATGCCTTAATTATTTGTTTATTTATATGGCAGAAAGAAATGAGTTTATAAAGAAGGTAAAGTCAGAGAGGAATTTTGAGAGACCTAAATTTAAACTCGAATTTTTTGGATTAATGTCTGATTCGGGATCAGAAGTAACAGAAGTATATGGCGTATTGATTGAAGAGGATCGTTGGGGAAGAACTATGAAATTAAGTTTTTAGTCTATAAGAATGAGATATTTTGGGGGAGTTAGATTACTTGATTTTGTGGAGCTTTAGAATGGATTGATAGAACCAGCACCCCCTGAAATTGGCCGTTTGGTTCTAGTGGACACATTTAGCTGGACAAGAGCAATCCTTCGTACAGCTATCTGATTCATGAGCCTCACCACATTTGACCAAACAAGTGATTATATTATTTTTAACACATTTATTATTTATAATTGAGACTGATCATTCTTAATTTATTTAAAATTATATACAATTTTATTATATTGACTCTTTATATCTTAATTAGCTGAAATATATGTTAATTTACGTATGATTTATGAAATAAAATTTTTGAAAATATCAGAACGTACCTAAATAATTTCTGACTTAAATAAAAATGAATTAAATAATATAAAATATAGATGGTGTAACCACTTAATAATTACATAAAGATATTAATTGATATACACTTTTGTATTTTTACTATAATGTATTCAAACAGTTGTTTGCAATATAGATGACAATATTATTATTGTATTATTTACTATCAGCGTATGCTTTATTAACTTAATAAACTGTCAATAAACTTATTGGGGAAAAATAAAGAATGTAGGTAGATACCGACAAACAAGTTGTGCCTGATCAAAACATTATGCATAATGATGTAGATTTCTATCATGGGTAAATTAATATAAAATGTAAAGTTTATTTATGTCTTATACATTTTCATATGCAAACAGAGATAGTCAATTTTTAAAATATTGACTACCATACTGTGCCATTGCTCATATTATACATTTTGAACTCACCATGCATAAAGAAAAATTAGATCTTATGACTGTTTAGTAATATTTTAATTTATAAGAAACACACAAATTACGACTGCTTCCATAATATTATAGAAATAAATTTATAATTATGATATCTCAGTTTTGAACACGACGAACGACAGCTAATGGCACAGAATGGATACAATTTAATACAAATATACTTCTTATACATTTTTCACGCCAATATTTGTTTTAAAATAACCAATTGTTTACGTAATTAAATACATTCAAAAACTAAAATTTTAAAATTTTGGGATAAAATATTGCAATTTTAAAATGTCTATAATTTATTTTTAAATTGAAATATCTATAAAATCCTATGATAAAATCTTGAATAATATTTTACTTTAAAGTTTAATATTAGCTCAATTTACTCTAGTATCAAAGTTAATAATGCATAATTGGATCTGCTGAGCCCAAATTTACTACCTATTATGTTGTAGAGAGAATAAACAAATTTGTGCTCCGACATTCTCTTAAAATATTATAATTATATTATCTACAGACTACAGTAGCTACTTACTTTATACTGGCGAATGAAAAATTAATAATCTTTTATTATATTTAACGAATAATTATTAGCAGCAAGGAGAAGATTTCGAGGGAAGAACATCTGTGTTAACTTAAGTATCGTAAAATATATCATGTATACTTAAAACAACAAAATATGCATAAAAAACGGAAGACTGGAGTTAATTTAAAAATAAATAATTTCGTGAAGGTACCTACTATGAAATATTCGTTGTGACTATATAGTGATGGAAAAAAACTATAAGAACTTAATAGGTAGTAGGCACCTAAAGTCAACCAATTATGAAATAATACGATATGAGAATCAATTAAACACAATATACACAAAAGACTCGATTTAATAAAAATAAGGATAAAATATTATGGTTTATAGATGATAGAAAAATGGTAAATTCATAAAGTAATATCTAGAGCAGCGTTTCTTAAGTTGTAAAAACTTCTAAAACCCTAGAGTTCCACGAAGCTTAAGTGCTTTTTTCAAAATTTTCAAGAATTACTTTACAAATCCAACTAAAAATTAGTAGAGGCTAATGGGGAAAAAATATTTGTAAATATTAAAGAAAAAATAATGTTTGTAATTTTGCATAGGTATTAAATAATAATGTATATAGTGTAATCTATATTTTTATAGTGTACTAATAGTGGTCATACAGTTTAATATAGATATAATATTTGAAAATCGATGATAAAAATGGTTCAACAAAAACAAAATATAGTAATTGATTATTGATGCTGAACTTAATATTATAATAATACAACTTTCATCAATAAAGCCCAATACCTATTATGAATATGTGTTATAACAAAAAGCGATTTCACTAATTTCATCAAAATGTTTTAATTTTTTTATGCTATTTTTATTAAATTTTAGATTCTGAGCAGAGCGATGAATGTATTAATTTTAAAATGATGTGTGTGTTTTTTTTTAAATTTAATTTGTTTTTTTTATTTTGTTTTACATACATACATACATAAAGTATTTTTAAAAACTCCTAACTTTATTATATATTATTTATACCGAATGCATTAGGTAATGCAAGTATCTATTTTATACAGTAAACAGTCCTTTTACTAAATTACCTTTTCTAATATTTTCCTAATTTTGAATGTGTTATAGTAAAATATCGAATGAACGAAGTTGAAATATGTTGAAGAGAAAAATCTTATTACCTAAATATTTCAACAACAGTACAAATTCTAAATAATTACGCCGTTACTCGATGCACTCACTGACATTTAAAAATATATTTATATATTATGTAAATACTTAAAAATCCGTAATAATAATCACGTTCTATTTTGCCTGTTAAGATATTTAGCCAGAAAATGCCGCGCGCTCAGACAATATTATGTACCTAGGTATGGATTTTTCTAGTTCAACTTTAAAATTGGACAGGCGTTCTGCACATATCATATTTTGTACTCAATGGCAGAATATTTTATCTAATTCTCGCTCATGATGACATGTACACATGAATAAAATATATTTAACATATGTGAGATACTGAGATAATATAGGTATAGTATACTTGTCTGTATATTATTCTTTATGTTCTGTTATATAGTATTGTGCAGATATGTCCAATTTAAAACAAAAATCAAATCATTATACACAGGAAAAAAATCCATATTTACACGAAGTGCTATTATAATATTGCGATTAAAGACTTAACGCTCGATGTGGACCCAGCAATGCCGTTTTTCCTAATAAAATTATAGAAAATATGTTGCGTGTCGAGTCGTTATACCTAATACTGTCATGTTGTAAGGTGTCGTAAAGGCGCAGTTATGTGAGCGATTACCGCAATAGTGTGATAATTCTTCGTTAATG
>PVMI01021551.1:0-13574 GCA_008528875.1 Aulacorthum solani
ACACACACACACACACAAGTAAATACAATATACATTCGCCTCTAAGCTTCCAATCTAAAATTAGTGTTACAAAAAGTGTAAGTGAAGGAAAGTTTAATGGGATTTTTTAGTGGGACTTAGCCCTGATGAACAATTTTAGTAGTTACGCCGCTGCCCAAACTCTATAGTATATTCGATCAAAATTTGAATTGGATGCATCGACAATTTACTTTGGTTCTCATTTGAAAAAATTAAGTTTGTGTAGGCAGTAACCACAAGACGACACAGCTTAAATTGCATAAAGAAACGCAATTTTCCAAAGTACCCTCTCAAGAATAGGTACTCAAAAATTACAAGTACAATAATGCATGCCACTATATAAAATTTTGATGGGAGAGCTGGATGAATCACCAAGTAGATATATATGTGATATAAATAGGTAGGTACTCTCACAGTCGCATAGTTAATTATAATATCAATCTAACCGTTTAAGGAACGGGTAAGAAATGAAATGATTCTCGTTGTAGAATGTAAATCCTATACGTGTACCTAAACCAAAAAAATCTGTTTTCGCGCGGAAACACTTCCATTTTCAAAGAGTAGGATTATTTAGGTACATAATATAACATTGTGATTGCAACGACCACACGGTCGAACCTTATATGATTCCGCGAGAATCGAACAAATTATAAATGCACTTTGGGAGGAATAGAGGGGAGCGAATAGAGACGAACGCCGCGTATTTATAATAAATAAATTATCGGTGAGTGAGTATATGGCTATATAGGAACCTGCATATATAGGTAGTAAATATATACATATATGTGTTATCGTATATGCGCTCGTCCGACCGATAGCCTCTGAAAAAGGAATTATATTAACTGCAGCGTGATTGACCGCGTCAGATATGGTCATAAACTCGCGCGTATTATATATTTATACATGTTCGCATCGCCGACGATGACGGACGGACGACCTTTACCGTCATCGGGCCCGCTGCAGCGAGCAGCGTGGACCCTACCACGGCGGATTTTCACTTTCGACCGCGGAACGGTGTCGGGGCGACCGTTCGACGTACCTATATAAATTGACGCGATCCCGCCGTCGCAGTGTACACACATTCGCCGCACGCCGTTCCGTTTGCACGTTTATTTATTTATTTATTTATTACTTTTCGCAAGGTAAAAGTTTGTTAGAAGAAAAATAGTTTTTTTCTCGGCGAGAAGACGGCGGATTATTTCTCTAGGATTTTCGTCGTTTGTCTCGCCGACTTCGTCGTAGTCGAGGATACGTTTTTTATTTTTATTTTTTTATTTCTAGAAAATAAAACCTTAATCATGTGCGACGAAGATGTAGCAGCTCTGGTGGTGGACAATGGTTCCGGTATGTGCAAGGCCGGATTCGCTGGCGACGACGCGCCCAGAGCCGTGTTCCCGTCCATCGTCGGACGTCCACGTTACCAGGTAAATCACACTAAAGGCGGATGATATTTATACAAACAATTATGATTGTTACATGTTACCGGAGACATATATTATTGTATTATATAATAAACACGTGGCTCGTGTCTGCAGGGTATCATGGTGGGCATGGGACAAAAGGATAGTTACGTCGGTGACGAAGCACAATCCAAGAGGGGTGTGCTGACGGTCAAGTATCCCATCGAACACGGTATTGTAACCAACTGGGATGACATGGAAAAGGTGTGGCACCATACATTCTACAATGAGCTACGTGTAGCCCCCGAAGAGCACCCAGTGTTGCTGACTGAAGCACCACTCAACCCAAAAGCCAACAGAGAGAAAATGACACAGGTGAGGATTTCGCCCGCCAGAAAATTGTACCGATACGGTCTTGTTGAGTATCTTTTACCCACTAGGTATTCGCGATTTACTGGTTCATCGATTCAATAAATGGCTAATAACTCTGCAATTGAAGTTAATTACTAAGTACCGTATCTAGGGCGGATGTGGGCTAGAATACACTTAGGTATAACATATTTAATTTCATTATATGTTGATTAAAATGTTAAATAATAAAATATGTACCTATTACAATTTACCCATATGGTATTGAACCCCATAATGTCAGTCCTATGATAATTAAGTTTTCTACACATTGCACGTATGGCAGACAGAGATAAACATTAAAAATCTAAATGCTAATATTCCAGGACTAGGAGAATCTAAAACATAGGTATACGATTATAGGGGGAGGAATTAAGTTACAGGATTAGACACGTTATGCTGAAAGAACTAGTCACTACCTATATTATTGTATTTAATATAATATATAATGTACCTACTTACTTGTTTTCAGATCATGTTCGAAACGTTCAACACCCCGGCAATGTACGTTGCCATCCAAGCCGTACTTTCCTTGTACGCTTCCGGTCGGACGACTGGTATAGTTTTGGACTCTGGTGACGGTGTATCCCACACCGTGCCCATCTACGAAGGTTACGCCCTACCACACGCCATACTTCGTCTGGACTTGGCAGGCCGCGATCTCACAGACTACCTGATGAAGATCCTCACTGAAAGAGGTTACAGCTTCACGACTACCGCTGAACGAGAAATTGTTCGGGACATTAAAGAGAAGCTGTGTTACGTTGCACTTGACTTTGAACAGGAAATGCAGACGGCCGCGTCGTCCAGCGCTCTAGAGAAATCCTACGAGCTCCCGGACGGACAGGTGAGTTATGAGTGTAATGACTAGTGACCAACGAGTCCCTCAACCCTGACTGGGGCTGAGGAGTCATTGATTCTTAGCTACTTGATATCAATTATTCATTTATAATCGTTCTTCGTACTCCAGGTGATCACCATCGGAAACGAACGTTTCCGTTGCCCGGAATCGTTGTTCCAACCGTCATTCTTGGGAATGGAATCAGCCGGTATTCACGAGACCACGTACAACTCAATCATGAAATGCGATGTGGACATCAGGAAGGACCTGTACGCCAACACGGTACTGTCCGGAGGCACTACCATGTACCCGGGAATCGCAGACCGGATGCAGAAGGAAATCACATCACTCGCCCCGTCCACAATGAAAATCAAAACAATCGCACCGCCCGAACGCAAGTACTCCGTGTGGATCGGTGGCTCCATCTTGGCGTCCCTATCTACTTTTCAACAGATGTGGATTTCGAAGACCGAATACGACGAAAGTGGCCCATCCATTGTTCACAGGAAATGCTTCTAAGGTGGAGGACTACAGTTATAGATGTTATACACTCACTCACACAATATATATACATTATGCATATATAATATTGATGTACACACATAAAACTATTTATATATTTTTATATATTTAATTTATTAAGTTATTTGGAAGTATAAACAGATTTAAAATATATATATATACATAATTGTATAGGGTAATATACCTAGATGCAATATATTATAATTTACAGTATATTGGTACCTACCTACCTGCCTACATATCAGTTTTTCACAATAATTAATTTATGATTTTAGATTCTGAGCGGAGAGATGAATGTATTGATTTTAAATGATGTGTGTTTTTTACCTTGAGAATGTACAAACTACAAATTACCTATTTCAAATGATATTTAACAAACTACCATAATGTGTTAAAGTAAATTACCTACTACACGTTTTCTCATAAAAAAAAATTTCAAAACAAATAATTATTGCTGTCTACTATACTCCACATAGAAACTATCAATTAAGTAAATTTCATTGTCTTAATAAGAGCAAAATTGCATTCACTTCTTTATGCTCCAAAAAATATTAATAATAAATAATTTTTAAAACATTTAAAAATTCTAATATATATAGGTACCTTACAAAATTGTATAATCATAATAGATAACATCCTAAATAGTAGATATTGAAAGTATAACAAATTTAGGTATTTAAATTTTTCACAACTCAGGCAACAAAAAAGTAAACAAAACTTGAAATGTAATTTATTTATCAAACAAATATTATAAATTTAAGATTCAATAATAATGAATTAATAAATTATAAATAATTTTACCATATAAACATTACAACAACTTAAGGTAATAATAATAGAACTTTAAAGATTGTAGATTCATATTTATAAAGGTTATATTTTGGTTGATGTGAATTTTGCCACCAATGAAAGAATTCAAAATTCAACAAAATCCAATGGTCATAGTTCCTCAGAATACAATAAAATAGTATTTATGTCACTATGAATTATTGTTCACTTAAAAAACACTAGATAAAAAATCATACCGGAGAAAATGTTTTCTTGATTCTACTTAAATAACATATGTTAATTTAGAAACATTTAATTTACTTTTATATTTTTTTATTTAATTTAAAATTATATCTACTGTATAAACAACTATAAATACCTAAACAATATTCCATAGCAAGCTTATTTGTACATGAAATACAAGTTATTAATAACAATAAAAACATTGAATTGTTTAACAAATTAAAAGTATCTACTTTTTTCTCATAATAATACTTGTTCTTTTGAATATTTGGCACTATACTCAATTAAAAATGCATTGATGTTAAAAAGTTAAAATATACATTCACTATCATGACACAAAATCTGTTTTTATTCAGATGATTCTACAACCAATAAAATATTTGAAATCTAATTTCAAATTAATAATTATACTTTTTAAATATAACATGAAAAAATATTTAAAATCAACTATCATTAGGGTAATCTTTAATATTTATAACAATATCATTAGACACTAATAGGTACCCGTAATACTCATCTACGGAGTGCCCTCAGAGTTCAGACTGCCACATACAAAGTAACAAATATAACATTGAAACGCTGTTTATGAGAACTGGAATTTGATTAATAGTTTAATCATCAAACCAAGTGCACCAAATTCTTAAAAAACAGCTAATTAATACAACAGTTTCTTCAAGTAATAGTAATTGGTATTAAGGTATATCAGAAATCATATTAACTAACGGTAGTTACTAATTAGTAATACATTTTTATTAAACAGTGAATTAGTTACTGCTTAACTTTCAAAAGATTTGGTTATTTTAAGTGTGCTATCACCATTGATATGATAACAGCAAAGTATATGCATGTAGGTATGCAAATATAGTATCTGCGAAAAAGCTCCCATTAAACACCATCAAAAAGCTTGTAGATGTACTAGTGTAAAAATTACTTACATCGGTTTATGTTAACAAATTCCTAATATGCCAGTACAGCGACAGCTTATATTATACATAGGAAATGCTTCTAAAAAATATAGATATTAAATAATGATATGGTCACACACACATTAAAATCATATAGTATATACAATACATTAATTACTAATAATTAGATAGTTAATTTAATTTTTTAAGAGATTGAAAATGCTATTTGAAAGGACTTTAGCAGGGTACTATATTTATTATTTGCAAAACTTAAATATAAATTATACTTATTACAGTTTCAAAGTAAAATACAATTCATAAAGGAATAAAAAGTAAAAAAAAATATATATATAATATCCTAAATACTAGATAAATATCACAACAATTGTTAACCTCTCTAGTTGTAAATCATACAAGATTGTTTTATACATTATATAACAAAATGGTTCAAGCGGAAGAGTCCAGATCTGTTATATTTGTCACAAAAATTACATGAAATTAATAACTTACACGGCATCATAAAATTGACTACAACCTGCAGAACGAAGTCCACGTGTGTTATATTCTTTAGGCGCTTGAGACCCATCATTACACCATTGACTGTGACAAAATTTAAACCTGTAAAGCAACAAGGATTAATTATTTATATAATAATTGCATGCTTAGTTAAATATAAACTAAATAAAATAGACAATACAAATTATGTAACTCAATCAAACATTAATAAGTATAATAATATAACTAACATAATATTTTGAATTAAGTTAAAGAAGTCTTTGATAAGTAACAAAAGTAGGTACTAACATTTCAAGTTTCTTTTTAATATGTAAATTGCTACCAAACGCAGAGACTGGTAATTTATCTGTGATTTCGATTGCTTTTATGTTTGATGGACTAGGCAATAAAGTTGTCAATTCTTCCTTGTTATTTTCATTGGATTTCTGTGCATGGTGTTTATTACGACCTTCTTTCAAATACTCTACTCGTTTTAATTCCCTAATTCGTTGCAAATCCCATCTGAAATAACAATATCAAAATGTTACCATTAAATAAGTCAAAAAAAAACAATCTAGGTATATCTAATTGCATTACCTTTTTCGTTTTTGTTCACATTGTTCAAGTCTATAATGCCTGCTTTCAAAAATATCATCGGACATATTTTCAGTGCCTTCCATAGAATACCAACTAGAATATGTTTTAACCCTCCAACTTGGTATCTACGAGATCATATATACTTATGTAATAAAGACAATACTAAATCTTGCTAAATTATGTATACATGTTAAATGAAATGCTTACTTCTAAATTACTATTAGTATTTTCAGAAACTGGTTCATCTTTTATAGGATCATAATTTCCTAGGCATGTGTAATATGCATCATCTGCTGTGATCAAAGACAACTCTTGCATTTTACCTATTTTAGCTGAACATAGTAAATTAATAAAAATTATGCACAACTAGGAAAATATTATTTTTAAAAAAACAACCTGATTTCGCTCGTGTAAGTCTAGTTTTCTGCCGTTTTGCCTGGTTGGATTCTAATGGATCTGGGTTTGGTTGTTTAGTAGCAGCTTGACGAATCTTTCGCTTTTTAGATTTATTGTCCTGCCGTTCTTGCTGATCTTGTAGTTCAGCCGAACTCAAATCTCCCATGCCAGACGAGCATGTTGAAGAAACTGGTGTAAATGGTAAAACATCCAAGTTTTCTTCTCTGGCTTCTATTTGAACTATACGATTATTAACTTCCGCCAACTTATGTTTGAGCTGTACACAACAAACAGTTAAAATGTTAATACAAGCTGTATACTTAAATTTAAATTTGTCATGATTTGAAATATTAAATCCTAACTATAGATAACTTTCAAATGGTCACTCACATGATCCACTTCTTTTGTCAACATCAATATCTTTTCGTTTTTCAGGGCGAGAGCCTTTGAGTACTCTTCGATTAGCATGAGATTGCTGAGAGCCAGGTCCTTGAGTTTAGACAGCTCATTGGTCGATGGCGGGTAGACGCGGTGGTTGATGGAGGCCACCGTCTGATCATTGCCAGCGACCATCCTAGACGCGGCCATCACCATTTCGTTTTGGTCCCCGAGCACCTGTTCGCAATGGTTCACGTATCCTCCTCCGACGACTCCGCCACCGCCGTTTACAGCACGACACTCTTTGGACATTGCCGAGAGACGACCGCCACTACCGCTGTTACATCTCCCACCCCGCGCTTATCATCTAACAGATTTGTTTTACGTATCTAACAATGACCGTCAGCGCGCCGGAGCGATTAAATGAGAATCACGCGCGCTCGCACGTTTGGTGAAAAAGAATTCACCCAAAAACCGAACGGTGAAGTGTAAACGTCTAGATGAGCGGACGCGGAACGAAAAAAACGAGGAAACCGGCAAAACGTCGTGGCGCGAGCGCAATGCAATATTGCTTGTCCGTTCGACGGCCGTCGCGTTTCCACTTTCGGTAGGTAACAATAACAAACGATTGATCAACGAACGCGGTTCGCAATTACGGTAACACAACAATATTCAAAACACAAACAAATGCGTTATCAGCGCGCAAGGACAGCAGTGCTAGAGTGAGACGATCGACGGCCGGCCGAACGAGCGAGACAGACACCTGACCGACAGGTTAACCAACGTGCCATTAGTCCTTTTTCCATGGTCACTCGTTGTCCAGGGTATACCCGCAAGTCTGTTCGGTTGAAACCGTACAATCGGTGGCGCTTATTATTACGAACGAATTGCATGTTTTATTTTGCTTCTTGGACGAAAGGACTTATTCCGTATCCAAATCGGGACAAATATACCAGTTATTACCTTTGCATTTGTAATATTTTGAGTCTTCACCTTTATCGATTGCTGTGTAACCTGATCAAATTATGCCTCTTTTCGTATTTCAAAGTTTCAAATTTATCTTTTTCATAATTTTGTAATAGATTACAACCGCAGATTGCAATATAACATGAAATGTTACTTTGCCTTATACCTATTGCCTATGTATTAATATTCTCAACGCCATCACTTCTTTTTTAAACCATCACGACGATTTCATTGGCCCTAGAAGGAAAGTAAGTTGTAAGTAATTTGTATTCCTAACAAAATTGTATAACTCTTTTTATGCTGATTGATGTATAAAAAAATTATTACTACCTATACGTAGTAATACAATATTTCATATAAACATATTAGTTACATATTTGCACATTTATTATATTCTTAAATACCTAATAAAATTATTGGAATATCTCAATATGAAACAATACTACCAAATAGTAATATAAAATTTACGTAAGTTGTATGTTCCTGTCATAAGAAAATATTATGTTATTGTGATTGGTAAAATTTAGTTAATATATCAAATTGTTGAGATTTTTAATCTAATAAATTATGTATTTATAATAAAAGGATAGGATCATTGTTTCTAATAATTTTCAACTGCCTAGGTTAGGTTAGGTTAAGCTAATAATAATCATGTCTTATTAATAAATGTATTTTGTCTAATTATCCCTTTTAAAATTCAATATTATTATATGTCTTACAAAAAATTAATAGATTGTATTTATGCAAACACTATGTAAATGTTGTGTATTATAGTGAGCTTATAATAAACAAACAAATAGAATACAATTAGATTTAAAATATTAAAACAATATTTTGGTACTTACCAAGTAGGTAGTTCTTAAAATGTTAGTATATAAGTAATCTATATAGTATACATATTTTGTATTAATCTTATAAATTATATTTATTTTAATCATGTTGTATATTTGTTTAAGGTACATTTCCATTAATAACAATGCCTAAGAAGAAAATAATTCATCATGATGAACCTGTTTCCGGTAGACCTCATAGAAATATGGTTAGTATTTATTTACTACATTATGTGACATTATTTTCAATTGGTTTTTTTATTACAGAAAGCCAAAGTAGTATTTGATCCATCTGATAGTCATATACCAAAGAAGAGAGCTAAATATTCTTATAAAAATGAAAAACCCATAGAAGCTAGTACTGTAAAAAAAACAACAAATGATAGAACTCGTGATAGAAGAAAAAAACAACGTGCCACAAAGCCAAAAAAAAGTCTCCCAGTAAATCCAGTAACTGAATCATTAAATGATTCATCAACTGAAATCAATACTATCTCTTCAACAGTTTCACCTATAAATTCTCCTGTAAAAAGTGTTACTCCTGATGTCACTCCAGAAAAATCAAAAAATTGTTTTATTTGTTTAACAACTACAGGAAAAACAGAATTAATTAATTGCCCAATTTGTTTGATTAAAGGTAATAATTTTAATATATAATTGCTTTTTTATTTTAAATATTTATTAATTTTTATAGCTCATAGACACTGTTTAATAGTTGATGAGCCCATGTGGAAATTCAAAATAGATTTATGTTCTTGGTTCTGTAGACAATGCAGAAAAAAAAATTGTATCAAATGTCTCAAAGATGATTCCCGGTCGGTTAGTAAAAATAATAATATTTTCTTATAACTAAAAACTTAACTATCTTATTTTATTAGGAGATACGGTGTCGCTGCATAACTTGTGGACTTGGTTTACATTCAATTTGTTATGAATCATATGATATTAAGCCATTGCATATATTGGAAACTGATGTGTATTTATGTATTCCTTGCATGACTTTGGCTACCCGAATAAACCCAGAAGAACATGTAGAAGTAGAAGAAGAAAAAGTGAAAAAAGTAGAGGAAGAAGAAGTGAAAGAAAGGGAAGAAGTAGAAGTGAAAGAAAGGGAAGAAGTAAAGGAAGTAGAAGAAGTGGAAGAAGAGGAGGAAGAAGAAGAGGAGGAAGAGGAAGTAGTTGAAGCAGTAAAAGCTGATATTGAAGGTAAGACTAGCAATTCAAATAATATATAATGCCTTATTATCAGCAATAAATAAATTAAATTAAATATGTATTTAGATGATGTTGTGTCACTCTCCTCGACTATTGTGTCTATATCATCTGACGAATATGACACTGATTCAGAAAGTAGTGGATCTTGTAGTAGTGGCTCATTGGACTATGAAGAATATATTTCATATCAAAATAATAATATCCCAAGTATATTAAAATGGACTAAAGATCAGATGTTTGAATATTTGACTGAGCTTTTACCCCAAGAAATTATTGATCAACTAACTAAATATGTAAGATATTATTAATTAATTTATAAAAAACAATGGTTTCATACTATGTAGAATCTATTACTTATAATAAAAATTTCTAATATTGTATTAAGAAGTATTCTATAATTCTAGGATCTCGATGGACAAGCTTTACAATTACTTCGTCGAAAAGATATATTACGCATGGGTTTGAAACTTGGACATGCCTTAAAATTTTACAAACAAGTACGAATTTTACAAACTCAAAGTACATTCAATCGCCTATTTTGGGAATAATTATTATTATACTTAACATCCACTTATCATTGAATGATATAGAATTGTGTTCATATTTTTTTTTTTATATAAAATATAATTATAGAAAGTTTTAAACCCGTCCTTTAAAAATGTTTGAAACATTAATACAATTAGATATAATACAAAATACTACGTGTTTACCAATAGTGAAATTTATTTGTTAGCTAATTTTATATAAAAATACATAATTGTCAATATTTTAGTCTTGCTTCATTACATATGAAGACTCCCAATTAAATGTTTATACTGTGTAATATAATTATTACAGTTGCAAGTACTTAATGAAAACCCTCTAAAATACATATTATAGTGCTCATGCCTAACTGTATACATAATAATTTGATCATGTTTCATAGACAAAAAATTTTTAATTATTCACCGTATATACTACAATAATATATTACCTACAACCTACTTGTACTTATAATAAATAGTATTATCATTGATAATAATCCTTTGTATAATATATAGGATATTAATATTAGTATATTTTATAGATGTATTATGTGTACATATTTATATATTTATATATATATATATATATATACAAACATTTTTAAAATTTACTCATTGTAATTGTGTTATTATATTATTGACTTGTGCATTAACACACTGTCAGTGCTTGAATTGAAAGGATACACAGAGGGGCAGGAACCCTTTTACTTTACAAAAATATTTATACATATACCTAATTATATCCTAATCATAAGACATTTTACACCTTTGCATCCACCATCTAATTTTTTTCCCAATCAAGCACTGCACATTGTTGTTAGACTGTATTGCCTGTTACCTGTATTACTTTTTTTTATACGTTTGTGGTCTGTACCTTATACTTAATATTATATTATTGTTTTTATTTGTGAAAAAAAAATATGTCAGAGAAAAAACCTAAGCGTCTTTTTCTTCAGAACTGCATCTTATTTTTACAACCCAACCTTCTAAGTTATAACTGTTCATTGTTTGTTTCCTTGCACCACCAGTGACATATCAACTCTGTGGTTTGATGTTTCATCAAATATTTTATTATTCCAATGACATTGGATTCATAAAGTCGTTTATACCTATTTTATTCATCGATAATCCTGAAGTGATTTAATTGTAAAATAAAAATAGCTCACTCACAAGTAAGCCAAAAACTGGTGTACTTTAAAAAATCTACTAACTTTGTCCATATGAATCCCATGGGCTAAAATAAATTGTATGCAGACGCTCAGTGTAAAATGAAAAAGTGTATTGATTACTTTAGTGTAGTTAATGTTTTTTTGAATTTAGTCAGGGTATAACACACGGTTCACTTTTTTTTTCTTGATAGTTAAATTTTAATTTTAATCTAATGAGCATAAGATTGAATAATTAAAATATTAATATGATTATTATATTCTTATTTATTTTGTGTTAAAAATTATAATCAAATTAAATTAAACAAATGTACACTAGTTAATAAAACACAATTGTAAGCTCTTTATGAATTAATATTGTATTATTGATAAATAGGTAAATTAACTATATTATTGTTGCAAATTTGGTAAAAATATTTAATCCGATAACTAATCAATATTTTATTATTTTTACTTTTTGACAGTTAATGTTCTTCAAATAAAAGGATTTGAAATAAATGTTCTAAGTAAGACTACTCATAATAGGAACTGAGATAATTAAGTCAAATCCTTATTGTAAGAAATTATTAAAGAAAACGGTTGTACAATGTTTGAATGCATGAACAACCAGGTTTTCCAAATTTCATAGGGTGGTTACTGTTTACCTCTCAATAGGTTATATCACGTATTGTTTCATTTCGGAAACCTCGTTGAATTGATCATGAGCCATGGTGTGCTGGTGGATCTTTGAGAAGCCTTACCAAATTACTGTATATTGTATAGACATTAATTATTATAAATTATAAATGTAAATAAATAATGTATGTTGTATACTTACAAATAATTATTTTAAAACTTTAACTTAGTCTTGTAGTATAATTTCCTAATTCTAGACATACTAATTATCCTTATTACACAAGTTAGGTAACTACCATACAACGTATATATTATATTTATGTCTGTTGACTAAATGTTTATTAGTTTATTGACTAGGTAATAGGTATTGTAAATAGTATTTAACTATAATAATGAAATGAAAAAAATGAAACCTACCATCTTTACACATATAATTCTTGAGTAAATCTGTTAGTGATGTTATAAAGATTGTGAATAGGTAGCTGTTGAATAAATTGACTGTTAATTTTATTTCAGTAACTGTTTTTAATACAACAGAGTGATCTGAATTATAATATTAATAACGGTAATGATCTATAAAGGCAATCTCGATCTATAGGTAATAGAAAAACTGATTAAAAAAAAGTTATAACACAAAATCTGCGCACACGCAAAGCCGGGTTATTCAGATAGTAGGTACCTAATACAATATTTATAAATAAAAATGAAATGCTGTTTGCTGATGACTAATCACTTGAAAACGGATGGAACTTTTTTTTTTCTTGATATTATCTAAGGCCGTCGCGAGAATGTAGAACCGCAGAACGGCATTCACAAGAAAATTAAAATTTTGAACACCTCCCCGAGTTGCCAACAATAGCATTTAAGTAGGTATATTACATCGACCATAATTATTAATTTATTACGATGATTACATTTTAATCTTGTACCATAACTCAGTAGGGCTCGAGAGGGTTATTGCGAGACAATATTGTCTCTCGGCTAAAATGTGGTACCTAGGTAGTGGGTCACTGTTGTATGAAGGGTTTTCATATAGGGACGTTAGCATGATGTACTTAAGGCGTATTCTCATAGCGACCATCCCGAGAAGAGTATAAAGTTGATCGTGTGCTTGTTGATGATGACCGGCTCACTCGGGTTGGTCGGGGGAATAAGCTATACATAGATCACGAGGCCTCCTGCCACTTTCTCACGCTGAAGTCACTCACTCATTTGGAATAGTATTCCCTCGACTGATCTGAATGTGCAACGATAAGGGATTTTAAAGGTGTACTCAAACGCCTTCTC
>PVMI01021554.1:0-11451 GCA_008528875.1 Aulacorthum solani
ATATAATATTCGTCCGGTGTTTACTGCATGCTTACCTTTCATAGCTTAAATAATTTTTTTATAATCAATAAACTGATTTTATAATTACAAAATTCTTACTATATTTGTATGTTTAGTTATCCTTTTATAGTAGGTTTTAAACCTCACACGTTAGGATAATTTATAGGTACTATTTAAAGAACTTATTTAAATTTCAAAAGATTTATCTATCTCCTTCAAGCAAACTTGTAATGGGGATACAGAGTTATTATGTCGTACATATATTGATATCATTGATTGATTTACATATTATCATCACGTTACGAGTTATTCAGAACTAATGCTTATATATTTATGTATCATATTATTATATTTAAAAAAAAAGTATTAGAATATTTCTTTGAAAAATAATTTAAAAATACATCTTTCGATTGAAAGAAGTTATTAAGTTATAACTGTTTTGTTCTTAATAAATATACAAAAATATAATCTGCTTGTTGTTCTTTTATACTATAGTGTATACGAAGTATTATAATATTATATTGTGGTGTTAAAACTTAAGAGTAATTTTCTCTGTTAATTGATATGAATATACCTATATGTAATATGATTAAATTTATACATATTAATTATACATTCCTTAGAATGTAACTTGTACATCTAGTAAATGTTTTTTGTAAGTCTAAAAGCTTAACAAGGCTTTAAGATTTCTCAAAACGTATACTTAAGGATTAATACTTTATGAACGGATCCCTACTATGAGATAAAAAACTGACTATGTTAGTTGTATAATACAAATAGTTTTAGCTAAGTTGTTTACTTTTAAAAAAGTTTAAATATTACATTATGATATCTAATGTGTATGCTGTATTTATGAATGGAAAACTAAATATCTTAGCACGAATCTGGACTGAGCACTGAGCTGAAGGGTGAAATGGTGAAAGTCGTATCTATACATAATCATTATGTAAAGCTGTGCGTTTTTTAATCTCAGACTACTTGATTCAGTGTATAGTTCTAATTTTAGCTTTTTGTAATGTTTAAATTGGTTATAAGTTATAACAAATTAAACTGACCATATTACTACTATAAGTAGATGCTATAGTATGTGGTCAAACTAGTTTTTAATCAAAAGAAAAAAGGCCTCGAAAGTGTTTTACTTTACAGTTTTGTTATTTCATACATTTCAGAGAACTTCCAACACAAAATGTACATTTGTGTAGATTTAATTGATACTTTTAATAGCTCATTAATTTTTATTAAATATACATCAATATATAAAAAAAATAACATTTAACGCTTAAAATAAAATAATATTCTAAATTTGATTTTAGTATTAGTAAAACTGATTTGAAACTATAATGTTCAATTTGTTACTTTTATTCGTAAAGGAAAATGTGCTAGATAAAATAGTATTTTTTTAAAATTATTTTAAAAACATGTTTTGCAGACGGTACACTTTTACCGTGGAATTCTACGTTAGGTATTTCAGACTAATATATGTTTATAAATATGTTCAATTTTTACTTGTTGGATAATTGGCCGAGCTATAGCTGAAAAAACATTACATTTAAAATTTAAAGGAATAAAAAATGGCTGCACCTAACTCAAAACATATGTAATACAACTAATGAGTTTAATCTAAAACATTTAAACTATAATTAATATACATATTTGGTTCTATTTGAATGTATTCTATGAACATTTGTATTGTAAATCATGTGTTTCATTATAATAAGAAAGCTTTGTTGAATTATCCATTTATCAAAGTTGCTTACTGTTGTTCTGCGGAGACAAAAAGGGTCACAGTTGTTTTTGCACCTCGACCAATTTGGTTTTGAATCTTAAAACATAATTTGCTTTTGGACATGTGAAAAGATAGAATTTCCAAATTAACGTGTCATCCCTTTTCAGTATTGTCCAGTATTCGAAAATAAAACATTTGTTCGTGTCGATATATACAAAAATCAAAGTCACCTATATATTGGCCTTGTTAAAATATAGGTTTTATCCTTTAAAAAATAATATTTTAGGAATAATTTATTGTATTACAATATTTATAGTTCCCATTGATGTTATAGAGAAAATAAAAATATGAGAAAATACCATGTAACCTATGAAAAATAATTTTAAAACGTATCAGTAAAATGTATGAAAACATTTGTGTACTTATTTGAATACCTAATTTTGTAAAATGTATTATAATTAATTTTGAAATCTGATTTTGAGTGGTAATGGAAGTTGTAAAAAGTTAGCAAAAAATATTTTAAATGTCTAGGTAGTATACTCCGTGAAAGTTTTTAAATTCCAAAAAAAGTTTTTGAAGTTTTAACACAAAAACTGTTATAATGTCGTAAACAAATAAATTAGAAGTGATAATTAACTAAAATGTTTGTTTTGATGTGCTTAAAATGACAAATTAACAATAATTCTAGAAAAAATATACTTATTGAAAAATATATTTATTTTTTTTTGCCTTACATACACATGTTGCAGCAATGAAACAGTCGATTTTAAAAATACGCTCAATAATACTTTAAAATAAAATTACTCACTAAATAGTGATTAGTTTTAAAACAATACAGCATAGTTTTGTAAACATAGAACAATAGAGTTTTAAACAACGTGCTTTTGAGATAAAATAACTAAAAAAGAAAATTCGAAAAGAAAATATTGTTATAACACCTTTTGATGTGACGCCGTATTGTAAAAAATACCCTTGAAACATCAGACAAGATGTGGAAGTCATCTTGAAGAAATAATTTAAAATCAATAAATGGAATACTATGTACTTTATTTTAATATTCTATTAATAATTTATTTTTACTTGTTCTTCTTATTTTATGTTTGAACTTCGAAAATCGAACTTTTTTGTGCCTCGCCGCATTTATGACTAATTGTTCACTTGTACTATCAAACTTTTGTTACCATTGACCTTCTTAATGTTATGCTATAATACCTAATGTTATACATTATTTGTTATTTTTTTTTATTTATCATAAAAACATTTTGATTGCATCAAACTTTTGACGCAGTCCCAAACAGACTAACCCCTGTCATAGCCTCGAGTGGTTTTTAGTGTTACGTAGGTATTAAAAATTTAATCCATTGGATAAACATCGTACGTGTTTCTATGAGTAAGCAATTATTGTGGTTAATCTAATATCATACCTATTATATTATGATTTACTACACTTTTACAGTTTTAAATTTCTAAAATCCTATATTGATCTTCAATTTTCTGTAACTCATATTGCAGTCATATACTCAAATGAAACGCTTGGCCAACCAATAACGGTACTCGTGTTACTGCCGAACTTTGCGTCCTGGCAAATGACCATACTATTACCTACAAATTACTTTTCGGCCTTTGATTCTGTGATCTGGCACTACTGAGCCGTCAGCTTACTGTGGTCTTTCCACCATTACGACTAGGTTGAAAGTCATAATAGTGACTTTACAAACATTCTTACTGTATTTTGTTCAATTTTGTTCGAATTTTTTTCTACACTCTACAATAATAAGTTACAATTTTTACTTCCACCAAATGGTTTTAGATTTGTCCTATCACTTCTATTTGGAGAAACATTATGTTCCCGCCCCTAGGATTTTACTAAACAATTACTTACTTCAATAGTAATTAGTAGGTACCCGCTCTTTTACAATCATTTTAATTTTAATTTATTGATATAATATTCTAATTTATGACGACAAAAGCATTGTCACAGAACATGATCACTAAAAAAATCACTGCATATTATAATGTATTCTGTTGATCTAAATTAGTTAGAACAGATCGTGCATAGACACTGCAGTGTATTGTATGTAGTAATGACGGCAACGGTCGAGTGAGCACAAATAGCTCGAAATCGCATTCGATACGAAGGCACCGTTATTTTAGTTTTAAATAAAGACACGAGCACGTTGTGATAATAAATTGAATGCCCAGAAGCCAGGTTTGTATTAGAGACAGAGCAGCTATACTTAAAAAAAAAAAATTTATCCATTCTCTTCCATTTAATTCCGGCCGGATAATGTTTTCTTCCCTAGCGTGTTCTTTTACCCGCTCTCCTGCAGCCGATAAACAATGACAACCGTCTACCTCTACCCTAACCGTTGTAGCCCGTTCGCGTCAAGTCTCTTTCGGCCCACGCATTTGTTAAAATCTCATTAATATCACGAGAATCCACCGGTAACTCAGAACAAGGTGTCTGAATGGTTATATACTCAAAAACACTGCGACGAGAGACGTATTAAAAAGACCCCGCCGTCCAGCGACCAGTCGGTTGTCGTTTGTCTATGTCGTCAACATTCATCACCGTTCCCCGAAACGTTTGTTCCCGTTACCCCCTCCACTTTGCCTTAGGTGGTTCAATTGGCACCAGAAATAAATACGCCTTTTTTACGGTTTCACGACGGAATGACGTACACCACAGCTGTTTACATAATATACAATATATGTATATATTAACGGTCATCACGATATTTTATTTTAATGGTTCGCTGACGCATTGTAGGTACCTATCTATTGACAGAGGATTTTTTTTAGCAATTTTAACATTTTATACTGCATTGTTTGTGCTTTGGGGTAAATTTCTCACTTTTCAAAAATTAATTAAAACAACAAAACAATATGAACAAAATATAATGGAAGTTTAGAAGAATACATTTATCTAGTATTAAAAAAAATAGCTTCTGCTGTTAAGTGGTCTGTTTGCAGCCCTTGATAAATGAATAATATTTCAAACTACCGAAATATAATTATCGGTAAAAATTCTTTTAATTATCAATAATTATTATAGTTTTTATAATGTTCTTTAAAAATATGTCCAAAGTTAAAATATTCGGACCATTAAACTTAAAAATGTATTAGTGTACTACAAAATAAATGCATATTATATAACATGAATAAATTATTTATACAAACGTTTACCTTTCTTTTGTATGCATTGATAATTTTTCAGCTTTTTTCAAGAAATTTAAATAATTTAAATAAATAATTATTTCTTTATATTTTATTTAATCAATATAAATTGAAGACATTTTTAATTATCAATAAAAACAAATGATTGATAATAATGTTGCTATGTTTGTTTTGATTTAAAATATCTGATACAATACATTAATGTCATTTTGTTGTTTATGACGAGTGTTGACGTTTAAATATTAATTAAGAGCATTATATTTTAATACTGTGGGCATAACTAAACAAAAAAATGATTAATATTGAAATGAACAGAATTGCTGATTATAGCGTCGCATTTTCCTGATTTGTATCAATATTTAGAAATCGCAGTAAATCATTTTAAATGAATCCGAATTATATCGATGGGACAGATGACTGTGCAATGTGTATTATATACCTATATATATATATATATATATGACGTGATTTATTTGAATGTACTAACATGTATTCAGTTTTGGAATTCGGGTACCTTCCATCTGGCCAGAGCATGTAACACGCCCTTCTTAGTTCTCCATTCATGTACCTAAAACAGGTCACAAAAAAAGACAGGTATTATAAAAAATATTAAATGAAAAATGTTTATTTTATAAAATCTAGAGGTGTGTGGTATTAATTGTAAAATACATTATGTAATAATTGAAATAGGTGTATTTTCTGGAATGCATTAAAATATATTAAACAATTATTAATATTAATTTGATATTAGTTATTATTTATATGATGTATATGATTAACTAAAATTATAGTAAACATTGGTAGTAAACTAATATTGTTGATCCTAAGACAGTTTCAAAAATATTTATATATTGAACATCAGTATACTAGTATCACACTCTAAGTGTATGGTTTGTATTCATATAAAATGTTTTGAAATTCTTATATGTACTTAAAACAATTTAATGTATTTTTATATTTAAGAAATATAAGAAGTAAGTACACTTTGGTTAAGTTTCTAGATTCCAAACTAGTTATCATATAGGTATACCATAAACTACGAAGGATGATTGATTATCAGTTTGTGATTATCTGTATTATTATACTATGGCAAGCATATCATACAAACTAAAAATATATGAATAGGTACATAAAATAAGTTGTAAATATGTTAAATATATTAAAATTGAATTCAAACCTTTTTGTTTTAAGGTCAGAATATAAAATGCACGGCATAGCTAGAAACACACTGATTAGCCAAATGAGAACAAGCACAGTTTGAGTTCTCGTCTTTGACCTCCTATGTCGAAGTGGATGCACAATGGCCATGTACCTGATAAAAGTTTATTTACATTTTAGTATCACAATAATAAATAACTTAAAAATTAAATTAGTTGTATCTATGTTATTCAAAAAAATCAGTATCATTGAGTAACATGATAAAAGAGCAATTATAACAATAAATACATGACAGTATACATTTTATTACTGAAGGACCCTACATTTTAGCTATAAAATACTTAAGATATGCATAAATTATCCAAAAAAAAATATTTTGACAGATAAATTTAAGCTATTTAAATGTATATTGTATGAGTATAAACTATAAATATACCTAATCAAAAATATTCTATTCATTGTTTTTCACAGAATAGTATAATAAAAATTACCATGGCCAAAAAAGTTTTTTTTAATAATTTCTATTCATCCAAAATGTCTTAATTTTTAAAACTTTTTAAAACTTTTAAATCCAATATTTTAAAATACTGTCCAAACATTTACTGTGAGAAGCAACATCGTATGATATTTAGACACTCGAGTAATTAGCGGCTTTTATGACAGGTTGTAAATTGAAGTCGAAATTCGGTAGCATTTGTCCATTAACTGAACTTTATTAAACTTAGCAAACTCTTCATATTGTTTAATACACTTAAAGTTGTTACGTGTAAAATCACTGAAATGTATTGTTTAACAAACAATAATAAATGAAAAACAATTGTTGGAAGTTTGAAGTTTGAAAAGATCGAATGTTTGCTAAAATCATTGTTTAAAAATATGCACTACCTTTACTAAGTAAACACAGTAAGTAGATATATACTGCACAAATTACAATATTTTAGAACGTTGGCTTAATTTTATACTATTTATTGATGAATAGTGTATATAAGTTACTACATTGAATTATTAGAAAAAAACATATTTATTAATGTACATCTCCAAGAATAAAATATGAAAATCGGTGTCATAAGTTTTTTTATTTTTTATTTAGGAGATTTTAACATGAGTATAAATACATTCTATCATGTATCTCTACATTTATTATGAATATATAATAAGTTATTATGTAATATTTATTATTAATAACCATTACATATAAATTGTTAAATCTCAAACAACTAGATTTGAAAGTCAGATAAAATTAAGTGTATGCATAATTATACTGACGTCATTAGTAGAGAGTGTTTATTAGGGAAAAGTTGATACCAAGAGTGGAAAAGTTGAAACTTCAACCGAGTTCTTTGGAGAGAGAGAGAGAGAGAGAGAGAGAAAGAGAGATGGACAATTTATAAGTAGATATTAGAATAGTAAGTCACAGTAATACCCACCACAATTTCGTAGGAGACAATACGGACTACTGTTGAGTTCAATTTTAAATGTGTGGCTTGGTAGTAGACTGTGACCAGAGCGTAATCTATTTAATATAAAAAATACTGGCTTGAGAATCCGAAACAATAAAGAACTCACCGGAGGGAAAAAAATTGATGCAGTTTGAGAGCTTCTAGGATAGCTCAAAGTTCCGCCGTTAAGAAAGAGACGGAAACAAACAGTTTGGAGTATAACTGTATGTGTAATTCGAGGGAAAAATAAGAGAACGTTGCTCCAGATGTCTAACTGCTCCATCGGCGAAGACCAATGTATTCGAATTAAAATTATCGGTGATAAACTGTTTAAATAAATTGTTAATTATGTATTGAGCCTGAATAATTAGGGGCGTGGATCAGGAAGTTAGGGTGTCATACGTCAATATTTAATAATAAAATAAATAACAAAAATACTAAAATATATCATTAAACGTCATAATTGAAATAATATGTAATAACCTAAATATGGATTTAAGACAAAATAGCTATATACAATTATAGTGCTTCACAATTATCAATGTTAGTTATTTTCTATTAATATTTTATGTAATATGTTTCTTCGAAACAACAATAAGATTAGATGTATTATATTATAGATAAAATTATATGACACGGGCTACGGCCGATTTCTGTAAATGGTTCAGTATACTGCCGACCGCTGCAATAAGCTGTCGACATCGAAATAATAATAAAATTATACTTTAAAATAAAAATAAAAATAAGTGTTAATTATTATAACATTTAATAAGTGTGAAGGTACGAAACTTCAAACCTACAACGAATTTCCCGTTCCACAATCAAAACAATGTCTATACTATAGAGATTTGTTATTCACAGTGGTGAAGTAGTGAAGTTCGGTTATACCCATATATATTTTTGAGTATCTATACTACTATTGTACATTACTACCTAATCTTCATTATAGAGTATGTGAATACAAATAACTGTTATATAATTACACTATGTGGCTTGTCTAATAGTGAATTGTTATAGAAATTCGATAACTCGATCAAAAAAGCAAACGATTATGGAAAATCTTATAAATAATTTATTATATTAGATATTTTAATATTTATGATGTATAGATTGTCATTAACTATTTTCTTAATCAACATCCACATAATATTATTTGTGTTGTCTAAACACAGCAGGTAAAACCGGAAACATTCAATTATTATTTATCTCATATTGGTTGTTAAAAGGTAAATATTAGTCGAAAGCTGTCTCACAGGTTTCTATTGAAGCCAACCACCAGTACCATTAATTCCCGAATATTCACTGTTTTTTTACAAACACTTTAGACACCTTGTGGATAAATGATTGATTCAAATTTATTATTATTATTATTATTAATTTATTTCCAAAAAGGAAATCGGGTAGAAAATTCAATAGAGTTTCGATGAAAAACATTGTGTGAAAGGATTTTTCCATTCGGGAAGGTATGTAGTTCGGTGGTAAATACACAGTTTGATAGCCTGACATCACTTGTTCAATTGATAATCTAGAGTGCGTTGTCGAATAAGCATAATCATAAAGTTTAAAGTTATAGTGTGTCATAAAATGGTAATAAGATTCTCAGAGGTGAAATAAACATGGATCGCGCATATAAAATATCATAACCACAATATCACCTACAACACGGATTTTGGTCGTTGCTCTCCGATAGGTTATAAGATATGACCCTTTTATGAGGTACTTGAATATGTTTTTGACAATTATTAATACAATTTCAATATACTCAGAACAATTTACATTATTTTGTACCAATAACTTACCTTAAGTATAACGGGCTCTTGTGTAAACACTAATCGATATATTTTGGGTTTTATTTGTTATATTTATGCAGTAGGTACTTATTACATTTTTATATTTATTAATTTGATAATCGGACGGGTGATAAATAACGTGGTTTATATAACAGCAGAAATATTTGAGTTTTCTGACAAAATATTTTACTGTAATTTTTTTAATTTTTATATATAGTATTTATGCAATCGATTTGTAATATTCGTTTATCGAAGATTTTATTATATATTAAAATATGTACTCGTATACACCGCTTAATAATAGATATTATGCTTCCATACACTTCAAGCTATAACTTATAACTTATAAGATACATTAATATAATGTAATAACTATAGAATGTAACTTTGGTGCTTTAATAATAATTTCAAAAATTATTTTTGTACTAAAATAAGTTCGACAAAATAGAAATTATCTGAACGCATTGATAAAATATAGTCATTATACAGTGTAATAAATTAATATATAATATCCAATAGTTTGTGAATGAGACGAGACAAATAAAACTGTCATAACAGAAAACCAATAAAACCACACACAGCTGTTAGACACTAACTTAAAAGTCAAAGTTTGTTAGAAGGATAAGATAGCGAACCGTTCACACAATACGCATTCAAGTAGCTAAATCTAAATCAATAGATCGGAGATAAGCGAAGAATCTATTAAAGGGTTTTATAATCATTTTAACTGGATTTTTATGCTCGCTTTTCACGTTTTCGATTCTCGATTTCTTTTGTTTCCTTATATGAGGTTTCTTAACAAGTAGTATAGAGTCTTCTTTATAAGTTTATTACACAGTTATTTATACAATTATAATAAACAGTCGTATAAAGTATACCCTGCCTGAATTGTTTATCAGACTTCTCCCAAATTTTAGTTTCTTAATACATCTTAATAAAGTGTTGTATTTTGTATACATTCGAACGGGACTTAGGAATTTGGAGTTTTTACAAATATTCTGATTATTTTTCTAAGATATAACAATATTTTAGAATATGTTGGTTTTTATAAAGGTTTCTTTTGTTTGTTATTTTTAAAATTTTATTATTTTGCATAAATGTTTAGGAGAAGGTGTACTCATAAATTTTAATAAGTACTATATATAACTGTAGGAAAACGTTTTTTGAAATTAAATACATTTTTCTATAGTTAGATCCGGGATTACTAGTATCCTAAATTACTACTGCAGTCAGTATCCTTGCTATGCGGTTTCTGTAACTTTTTTTGCTCAAGTTGTATCTACTATTTTGGATATGAAATACTTGTAACCAATGGGGATTCTGTAATTATTTTTAACATATTTTTATTGTTTTCATAACAAATAATACTAGAAGTATATAATACTTTCCTGCAATATTCACAGGATATATGCCATCATATCGACGTAGTAATCGTGACAACAGCATTATTTCTTATTATTTTTAGTTTAAATATATAAATAGTAAATACATATTATAATATTTAAACGAAATAATTAATAAATGATTCAATAACTTACTACACATTATAAATAAATACCTATTGTTTCAAAGTAAGTAAACGGTAATAAGTATGATTACGAAATAATAATCTAAAGGTAAGCTTAATAAATTATGAGTTTATTCATTATATGATTGATGTTACCAATTATTTTTCTATTTAATCTCATTTTAAATTTTACAGGTATCATATATGTCGTTTCCATCAACAGTTACTCGCTTTATAGAATTCAATTAAACAATGCATTTTCATGATATATTTTATTTATTTATGATTTTTATAACTTTGACACATCCAAATGATGGTTAAACAAGGGTAGCTATTATATTTCAATAGAGAATAAATTAATAATTTTTATTGCTTTTGACATAGATAATATGTGTTTGGGCTGGATACATTATTTTTTTAAACAGATTTTTTTGGGTAACACTCTTCTTTTATCATCACAGAAATGCAACCTAGATTTTTATTATAAATTTATATGTACATATTTATATTAAAAACCCATCTATAATGAATATTTCATTAAATTCCTAACAAAATGTAGCATATTACTAGATATTTTTTCAATGCACACACCCAAAATAATATTTATGATTCCAACATTTTCTAGAAAACATATCTAGCAACATGTTATATTTG
>PVMI01021563.1:0-11305 GCA_008528875.1 Aulacorthum solani
ACAAAATATTCATGTGCCCAACATTTTTGATATGGCAACACCACCAACTAATAGACCATTTTGCTATGAGGTGACCCACTAAAAAAACATAATACTAGTTGTAATTGTTTTTATTACATATTTACATTTTTAAATCTTGCAATTTGCTTGTTAATTGTAATCCATAAAAAATATTTAAGAACTAATTGATTAAGAAACACTGGTACAGACCATAGAATATACTTTAGCATTAATGCAACTGTGTCAAAAAATGTTTAATTGTACAGTATACTCACAGCCCACATTCACAAGAGAGAGGAAAGCTGTCGGACCTAGAGTTTAATGGCCTGGCTATTTTAGGGGAAATTAATTAATTAAAACATTTCAAGTGCCCACTAATAATATTTTTAAATTTCACAAAATAACTAAACCATTATTTTTATTGACTTTCGTAGAAAAAAAATAAAAATAAAAAATTGAATATGCGTATAAATAGTTTAAAACGAGACGAAATATTTTGAAAATTATACCTTGTACATATAGAAAATAATAATATAAACAATTGAAAAAAATGTCAAGTATCTACGGTTTGTTAACGGTAATTTTTTTTTTCATTACAACAAAAATCAAAATCGATTTTATCGAAAACTGACTGCATAAAAATCTCCGTTTTTTTTAAAATTTTTCTTTTGTTTTTCCCGACGATTTTGAAACCTATAGGAAATTTTTGAATTTTTGACTCTTGCCCTCCCTATGCACCAATTAGATTCACTTTCTCGCTTTAAAAGATGCTGAAGTAGAAAATCGAAACATTTTTATTTGCCCCGAAAGGTGGTTACACGAAAAAAATTCAGTATTGTAAAATCAATACATTTATCGCTCCGCCTAGAATCTAAAATCTTACGCATTATTTAAAGTTTATTCCCATATAAATGCATAATATTATACAGGATATATAGTTTTTTGTGCCTATACATACTTATAAGTACAATATACAAGTCATAAGTACATTCGATAAATTGATGTTTTAATTTTTTTTTTTTTATAAACACTCAAGATATCGACAAAATTAGTTTAAACTTTAAACATTTGTATTTATTTTATACTAATATTGGAGGTCCTCGTGATAACATGCTGTTTTTTTATTGTTCAAAAATATAATTTAATTTTCATCTTCATGAATTACTTTATAGTTACTTACGTAATTCGATATGTACCTATATCTGTATATTTACAGATTAAAAATCGTCACTTGTTAGTAATTTTTATTACATCGTAATTTGTGATCAGTGAACACATTCACTTAAGTGAGAGTAAGACGCAAGTTCTAACTCCTAAGTGGTAGACGTCGTATACCTAGTGCATACGCAATTCATTCGATGTGCTTCGAACCGCTACACACCACTTGGTGTCTCGGTTTATATTCATAATAGAATAACTAAATTGAATCATGAATAGAAGGTAAATTTATTAAAAGTCTTGTAGCGTTTTTATTACGTCAAGAGCATAATTTATTATATTTAATAATACATTTTAATTGTTATTTAAAAAAACGAATTTGAGATCGTTGCTTGATAAATAAAAACACGATAACGTTTTAATGGTTATGTACCTAAATAACAATTTTTATAAATAATTTCGTAACTAGTAACTTTGCACAAAACCATTACCAATCTGTACGCACACAAATACACAATACCATTTTTAAATATATTTTTATGTTTCCGATTTTTTTTTAAATATTCCATAAAATTGCCTATTTAGACCCCCTTAAAAAAGATAAATGTTGTACCGTTTATTTTTTTTATACCTACTACTTGTACAGTCGTACTCGAAAACAAGAAAATATTTGTTTTTATCTAATATAAAAAGCAATAGCAAAACAAGTTTTCGAATTTTATACTCCGAGCGTAGTGTAATTAAATAAATAAGTTGAGCATAAATTCACATTTATTTTTTATGAGCATCCAAAGTTACCATATTTGTCAAAATTACAAAAATTTGAAATTATTTTAAGTTATAAATTCATGAAAATTTTTTTTTATGTATAACATTTGAAATTTAATAAACGATACCTTAAGCCATACATTTTATTAACTTAAGCAAATGTAAACATTAACATTATGTATGACTTTGGTAGTACCTACCTATTCACTAGATTTCTCGTGTGATTTTCTTAATTTGTTGTAATTTTAAAACGAACAACTGTAGATAGTTGAATTATTTGCCAAATGTTTGTATGAGCATTTTCTATACCTAGGTACATGGTATAATTTTCAAAATAATAAGAATATTTTTGAGTTGAAATGCAAGGTTACATTAATAATTGAATAGACACCAATAAACACAAAGTCTACACAGTTCACAAGGAGATTGATGTTTTATTTTTATAACTTTGATAAAAGAGAAGAAATCAAAAAACAAAAAAAGGGAAATTAAATAACACAGATTTATACAATATTTGTATTTACTGAAATTATATAAATGCTGTAATTGTATAAATAACTGTTTGATTTTATTGATATAAATAAAGTTAAAAACAATTAAAATGGCTGTATGCCAAAATTAGTGGTAAACTGAAACGCAAAGAACTTGGGAGGTTTCTTGGGAGGCTGTAGCATGTGGATTATCTTAAAGCATACATTTTATTTGGTTTGGATAGATTCAAATTAAACATTATATTATTCCACCAATCAATCTAATTTCTTTGATTATTTACAGGAAGGCTGGTAATATTATGATGCATATTATTATTCTGTTAAAATTTGTATATATTCAGGACAGCAAATGTGTAAATATAATAAATATCAGTTTAAAGTAATACTCAAGTAATCACAGTAATATGTAGGTAAAAAAGAAAAAAACATTTACATTGGGTATTAAAATTATAAAAAAAATATTGTGATTGTGATCTCATAACCTTTTTGAGTCTTACACAATTGGCTATCGATTTGGCTACATGCCCTCATAAGATATTAAACATAGTATACTAATTATAATAACATACCTTTACATTAGTTTAAACATTTTTAGGTAAAAATTTCAATTGAAAAAGTTAATTAAGGGATTAAAGCAAGCCGTAAGTATATACCAATTATTATTGACTATTAACATAAGTAAGTAATTTAAATTTATTGTCTTGTACCATTAATAATTAAATAAACCATAATAACATACCAGTATATGTATTGTTATTCATTATTTGGTAGGTATGAAGTTGAAAGTGTTTAATTGCCATCATAAAGACAGTTATTGGCAATAACTTATTAATAAATTAATTTTCACAAATTTCAATGTTAATGAGTACCACCTACCTATTGAGTACTTTTTCACTTTTTACTTTTTTTTGTAAGATGTTTCAAATATGTTTAAAGAGAAAAAAATTAAAATATTATGTGCTGTATTAGGTATGTAATTAATATTATTAAAAGAGTACCTATTCATTTCAGTATATTCTTATCACTAAGCATGTGTTAAAATTTAAAAGGAATAATTAATTAATTTTTTGAATTTATGAATTAATTGATTTGCTCATCATACAAAATTACTAAACTGGTTCTTTTTTCATTTTATGCGTATTATAGTTCCATCAGAACATTACCGTTTTAAAACCTAGGTATAGCAAATTTCCTATTTTGACAATCCTGTTAACAACGCATGAAAAATTTCGTTTAAAACGAACTCTTGGAGCATCAAATATCTAGGCGTTTGTCCACTGTTCCTAGTCATAGGTAGGTAGGTAATAATAACACTATCTAAGCATAATTGTTTGATGATGGTAACAATAAAACAATCAACAACTAGTACGTCGACAAGCGTATTTAATGCGAAATTGCGAACAATTAGATACCAAAGTAGTGAGATCGGATCCGATTGGTAAGCGTTACCTACCACAAATACAACATTATTATTTATTTAGGTAAAAACGACGGCGTCGCAGCCTCCGGACATCGGCATCACGACCGAATGGAAGGCAGACGTGAGCGGCGGTCGAGTGCCTACGAAGGGAATAAATCAGATTGGAAGTAAAAAAAAAGCGTGTGTTGGATCGATTTTTTCCCGTCTAAATACATTTTCAAAATGGTCGCCGGATGGCAGGGCGCGGACGAGAAAATCGGTCGAGTTTTTTGTTCGTGGTCGGAGGGGATTAGAGGAATAGAAATAATACGGCGGCGGTGTTTGAAAGCGATCGACGCACAGCACCGACCTCCCCGACCACCAGCTGTTGTAGTAAGTGAGTACGGCGGCGTAAGAAATAATAATAATAATAATAGTGGTGACCGGTGAGTACGGTGACGGAGCGTGAAGGTGAAGGTGAACGCATACGTGTGACGGGTAACAGTTTTGGGTGGTGGGGCGATGGTGGTGGGAGGGGCAGTGGTACAGCGGTACGTTAATCATTTACCGCGATAGCCGATAAGCGCGGTGGTGGCGGCGGCGACGGCTACGATAGTACGATTCTTGAAGCCACGATACTATTATTGTGTGTCGGGAGAAAATAAAAAATAAAATTTTAAAACAAAGAATCATATCAGAATACGCGATTTCAGCGATCGTATAGCAATTATTAAAACATGGAATATAACCACAACAATAATAACTATTAACGACAGCGTAATGGTACAAGTAATATTGTTATACTCACAACATGAATGAGGCTGCGAGGTGCGACGTCAGTGGCGGCGGCGACAACGACGATCAGACGGCGGCGGACGCCATTTTTAGCGTACGACAGTGCGTGCGCGTTGATGATCAGCGGTGGCGGAGGAGGGACACAATGGTGCGGCGGTGAAGAGCGGTAGCAGTGGTAGTAGTCGGGTAGTGGGCCGTGGTGGTGACGAGCAGCAGCGGCGGCGGCGGTGGGTGGTTGCGCACGGCGTACGTCGGGACTTGTGAATCGGCGTACCGGCGAGTTCGGCGGCGAAATGTTTAATAACTGGTAGTCGGTACCGAAGAGTACAATGTTTTGTTCGAAGCTTGCCGCAGTGTTGCCACGGCCAGCGCGATCCATTACCGTGTGTCTGCTCTGGCTTCCTCTGACCCCCTCGATCTTCGTAGACTCGTAGCGTATCACGATTTTTTTTATTGGTTCTGGTTATTTTTTATCCTACGCTTCCTCCCGTCGTACGAATAGGCGATACGTATTTGCGCGGCCGCTTGCAATCAGCAGTAAGCACCGACACACCGTAGGTTATGCGTATTGTGCAGTGCACGTGGCTTGCGGTGCTCTACATCCGTCATTGGGGAAAATGCTTATGACGACGATACACCTGAGCTCACTCACTTACCATTTGGCAATTCGGGCCGTTCGCGCTTACCCAAGTGGCGTATTGCTTTTATGACAGTTTCGTACGCCATACCGACGTACCGTATATTGCGGATAGGACGATGGCTTACGAAACCTGCGCGTAAAGGCGTATTCAGATGGGTAATTAGATTATCGGACGGGTGTTCTCGGGCGTTCTATAACAACCAGTGGGTAACAGAATTATTAATTGCGTTTGTATCGCCGCCGCTGTTGCCGAGTGCGCTTACCTTGGAAAACATTCTCCTACTCCGTCGTTTTCGCATGTCTACCCACTCGCCAACCGAGACCGGGTATTGTTTACGCAGTGGATGTATTATACCTCTATATAGGCCACTGGCGAACTCGCATAAGTCGCTTACGACATAACGTCGTATGATATTATGGTAGATTACGATCGAAATGGCAGTTTATTAATTTTTACGATACCAGGTTCTAAAATATGTACTGATGAGCCGCCGCAGTCGTGACGACGATGAAAATCGGAAAGTCCAGACTACGATAAATTATGTACAATTTCTATTATACCCATTTGCACGTGTGTCGTACACCGGCTAAACTATTATGTTTGATTAAAGTTCACGAGTAATCATTACTATTTTCTGTCGTAATTAATAAAATTGTTATTACACACAAATCGTAATGCGTTTACGATACCAATACCTTTTTATTGACACGATGTTATGGTTGGATACTGGACTGGCTATCTACTCGTATATTATATTATAATTATTACATCGAGTATTTCATACCTACCTAGTTGTGATTGTATCTTATTAGTTATTACTTATTACTCATTCCCCGGTTGTTGCGATAACGCACAACGTGAACATAATATCATATTAATATATACTATTATTAAGTAGGTACAATAAACAACTTTTTTTAATAAATCGACGCATAATATTATTATTTATTGTGTTGCCGGATCATTTTGTATGAACTTGAAAACATCCACTCCGCCATAACGTCTAAACGCCAAACAATAAAATTACTTTAGTGCCTAACAGTTACGATTATAATATTACAAGATGCATATTATCGTGCATGCCGTGTGGCGTATTACCTACATTCAGTGTTGTCTGTCTGACTCTCCCCAGCACGACCGACGACCGTAATATTATTTACAATGGGCCCCCGTTCGGCCGTAAATTCGTTAAATATTTACGATATTCTTCAGTCGTTGGACCCCTACGCCATAACTCAGGGCGTACCGCGATCGCCTTCTGCAGATGCGCCGGGTGCACTATAATAATATTATACCTAGTGAAACTGGAGGAAAATAATAAGTGTCTAATATCAATTGAAACCGTTTCCGCGTACGACGTAATATTATTGCTGTACTATTGCTAAAGAATTTTTGAACATAATTTCGTGTTTTAGATTTGAGTGGACATGATATGAATGTACCTACTGGTTATTTATAATGATATTATATTCTCGAGTGTGTGTATCCGACGCACAGACTTCTATACGTCTTTTTTTTTTTTGCAGTATTATATAGAAGTCGGTGGTCCCTCGCGTCACTGTATTTAGATCAGAAACAGGCTTCAGTTTTGAGCTTTAAAAGTAGACAATTTGGACGCAATGTTTTTATAAATTATTAAAAAACATAAGAAAAAAAACGGAAATATTTACGTAACAATATTTTGGGTAATTTTAAGATTTATTAGTTATTTTTTAGACATATGAAATTTTAGACTTTTTTCCATTTATTTAAAATTTCAAGTCAAAAAGTTTGAAATGTAAAGTAAGGATCCACATCAACTTTTCCCTTGATAATTTAAAAACATCAAAAATTTGTAATGACAACGTTTTTTTAAGGTTGCAGTTAAAATACTGTTGAAATTGGATATTTAATCGTGAAATAATACGATTTCTCCTGTAACGATTTTTGTTATTTTATTTTGTACTCAAAAAATGTTAATTGTATAAAAACATACAAGATTCCACTATTACTTGAATTATCATTTTTAATACTCAAAGACATTTTCCAAATATTAAGACTAATTTGAAGTTCAAATTTTATCAATTTTAATGTATTAACAAAAAATAATGATGTTCAAACTGTACGTCTGTATTTTAGGTATTAGCCGTAAGCTAGCTATCATAACAATTAACAATACTATTATATGATATAATATTATAAATTATAATAATTTATTCAGATATTATAATATATGGGTATGTGGTGTTTGTGTCAAAAATTATTCTTATTTACAGTATTACCAATTGAAAAATAAATTAGTTATTTTCCAATGTAAATAAAATATTATGTACAATATCCTTATAGTATAGTAACTGATGACACCGTGACTGCTCAAAATCGTATTTCGTATGGACATCACATGCTATGAATTTTCATTGGATTCAAATTTAACACATCCATTAGAGTGACTTACTCAATTAAAAGGTAAACTCGAAACTTTCAAAAACTCGCTCTGTACGACTGTGTCATTATTTGCGACTTTTTTAAATTTAGTTTTTGTTATTAAAAAGAAAAACAATTGTAACAAATACAAATCATGAAATAATTTATGGTCTTGCAGTTTAAATTGTATACTTATTATTGTATGATATAATATGATATTTTATTTTATTTGAGATTCTGAGTGATGGCATATCTATTGATCTTACAATATTTTTTTGCATAGATAGCATTAGACAGATTTAAATTTTGTACGATATTCGATATTCTCCAGTAAATTTACAAATTCACATTAATTTTCGATATTTTATTGTAATCCAAAAATAAATAACTGTAGACACTTAAAATGTTCAAAATATTTTGTCATTTTTTTTGTTACTTACACTAATAAGAAATTATCTAATTACATTACGTACATTTTTTTAGTTATTGTCGTTAGAAACTTTTTTATTTCGTAATAAACGTTGAACATTTAATGCAAGGTCCCTCATAATTTTTTTTTTTATGACAGTTCAAAAATATTATAGATATATATACATAATTATTTTTATATGCATTTCAAATTCAAATTTTAGCAAAATTCATCAATAATTAAAAAAAAAAAATCATAGTTAACATTATAAACTTTAAGAGAAGATTTCCCACAAGTTTTTCTACTTTTAACATACCTAACATGTACACATATCTTTTTTTTCAATTTTAAACCGACGACGCCGCGGGAACTGCTTTCGTATTACTTCCGCTGCGCCGCTATCTTTATTCAATAAAAAATGAATTTTACATATTATTTGAACATTTTAACGCCTTTGAAAACTCCCCATAACTAAAAAGTAATGAACCAATCATGGATCACTCATGACAGTTTCAGGGTTGCACAAACAACCCCATACTAAACATTTAATGAATCAATAGTGAGCTAAATTTACTCAGCTATGATGATCGTTTAATAATAACATGGTTTAGTGGGTCATAATTGTCCATTATATTTTATTATTTTAGTGAACCATTTAATTAATTAATTGTGCAACCCAGCACAAATCATGTTTATGGGACCATTAGCTCACTATTGATTCATTAAATATTTGTTTATGTATTTATGGAATCCGGAAATGGTTTACTTTTAAACATATTTACAAGTACATAGGTTTTATTACACCATTTAAGAAGCCTGTGGTAGTACAAACTTATTTTATTTCTTTTGAGAATTACCTTTTATCTAAGATTATTAAACAGATATTCTTTTTAAAAAATGTTGTTGTATCTAAATTGAAATTGGAACGAGTATTTTTTGAATTATTGAATTTTGTGTTTTTTTAATAATTGAGAATTATAAAAAATAAAAAATGTAGACATTTATTATAACTTTTATGTATGAACAGTTTAAATGCTTGTATAAAAACACGAATATTTATAGAAGTTTTTTGCATTTGCAATTTTTTAAATTTATTTATGTTCTTGATGGTCGATGGTTGAGAAGTTGGAACAGGTAAATTTTATAGATATTATATCTGCCAATTAAATGTTTATACCTACTGTATATTTAATTTTCTGTTTATTAAATTGAATAATTATTATTGTAAAATGTATAAAATGAATACTAAGTAGTTACTACCAATATATTGTATGGTATAAAAGGTATTTATTATATTTCAAAACGTTTGAACCTTTTAATATTTGCACAATTGTGCGCACCTACTACCAATCCAACGAGTAAACAGCGTTTTTTAAAAACTTTTTAAAGCACCGTATTATTATTTATTAATTACTTTTTAGTATACCATAGTTCGTAATAATTCAGTATCAAACTTCGATAATTTATATATAATGATATATACCATACTACTATGTACCTATTTATTTATACAAGGATATGTATTTATTTATAATAGGTATAATACACATATATAAATCATAAATTCACTCAGCCTGCCTATTATAATAGGTACTTTTTAATAGTTTTTACATGCGCAAAAAGATATTTAGAAAATGGAAATCTGGTATTAATCTGATAAAAGATAATTAATGAAGTATTTATCCATCTTACCAGTGTTAACTTAATAAAAATGTAAAACTATTATATAATTACTTCACAAAAACAAAATTAAATCGATAGTAATTTATAATATGAAATATGAAATAATAGAGAACTAATATCTATTTTTCATGTAATAGGTAATCGGATTTGAACGATGAACGAGTTATATAAATAAATAAATTTAATTTTTATGTTCGTGATGCTTTAGGTAAGATTAATGGTTATACACCGATACCTAATATCAAAAGCGTTTACTAATGTAGTATAATATATTATATATTACGAAATTCGATGATGGGACGGATAAACAAGGTAGTTATAATTAATTAATTTACCTTATTTTCTCAAAAAAAAAAAAAATTCAAGAATTTATAAAATAGTGTGAGTATATATTTTATAAATTCCAAAAATCAAAATTTGAATAATTTCATTAGGAAAAATAGGGGTGAGCATGCTTGGTGAATCATCTATATGCATGACTGTATGTAATTTTCGTCATCATAAGATGTTTCAAAACACTCATTCATTATTTATTTATATATAAAATAGTTTAAGGTTAATATAAATATTTAAAAAAAAATGATTGTATATATAGTAAATAATAACACGCAATTTGTGTTATTGCATACATATTTCATTGCATAATATTATGATATTGCTTTATACATAATATGCCGTCAACAATATTTTTTATGTACTTATTAAGTACTCAGATAATGTTTGTCATTGATTACAATTATAATCACAGCTTACATTTACAGTTTACCTAAGTATTTCATAAATAATATTTATTGTTATAATTTATTACGTACTATAGTAGGTATTTGTATTTTTCCTATACACTCTTACCTACGCGCAGACTGCATTTCCGCATATATAATATATTAATATGATATGATTTATTATACACATAGACTCTTTATTTATACGTCATTAATTAGTGCTTTAATATATTATGTAGTGTATCGTTTCAGTATACACAACTGTTGCAGAGTTTTTGTAGTTTTCACTTTTAAAATATGTATCACGGCATCCAACGGGTATTTTACTTAAAAAAATCACAATGACGTCGTAAATTATGCACGACTGCCCCAACCTCCGGGGCAACATATTAATAAAATTAATCATTACTAACTCAAATAAAAATTCTACAGAAGTAAAAGATTCGATGTAGAAATGAAGTAGCTATAATAAATTCAGGCTATACCTATATATATATAATAATAATATATAATATAGCCTATGGGCTATGGGGCATATAGGTATATATTATAAGATCAAATTTAGTTTTCCCGTTAGGTGTGCACATTGTACATATTTTTATAAATTGAAACAACAATTAATTAATCACATTGGTAATGGTCAATATATAATTAATGACGTATTTAAACCATTACACAGAATTATTGGTTTATACTCGTATTTATGAATCTATGTACCTACCTTCATCAAATTGTAATGCTTTAATTATTATACCTACTTAATAATTGATACAAAAACTAGCTGACCCTGTGCACAACATAGCCTGTTATATACGTTAACCCTATATGATTCAAAC